>JAAGKR010001174.1:98291-137989 GCA_011419295.1 Clarias macrocephalus
TCCGGTCCGCACATAAGCTCGGCACAGGTTTTACACCAGACGCCCTTCCTGACGCGACCCTCCCATTTTATCTGGGCTTGGGACAGACACTTCATCCAGTTGTTGGGAATCGAACCCGGGCCTTTCGCATTGCAGTCGAAACAACAGTGCCCTATTGCCCTGATGACCTCAGACACAAAATCACTAGTCTGAAAGATTTTAAGTTGTTGAAACTTAAAGGTGACAGTTACTATTACTGTTACTTAAGTACTTACAGTTACTTAAAATATCAAATTTGTAACTCATAAATACCAAATAGTTCTAAATACTCATCAAGGTCTATTAATTGGTCTAACTGTAATTATGTAAGGTAACAGTACTCAATATGTTTAATTACACTGTGCATTAGGGTTTACAGTGTATAAGACCTTTTGTGGATAAAGTGCTACAAACTAAGAAAGGACACCTTGAAACGGACTTACATCTAAGGTCAACATTTGGTGGCCAAAGGCTACTTACAGAGATTATTCTCTGGTCAGATTTGGTGTTTTTAACTGACATGCGATTTCGGGTTGATATGGACTCATTGTTTATGAGATGTTGCATTAATTGCGGATAAGATGTTTGTGCAATCCTTGTGTGTGTGATGCTATAGACAGAGATCAGACTTAATGTAGTCAAGGTGCAACAGACTGAGATTGGACTCTTTTGGATTAAAGTGCTTTAGGCCCAAATCAGATTTCTTGGGATCCATTGCTTGTACCACAAGTGCTCGCTGACTTTTTGTCCTTAAAGTGCTACCACTCAAGATCAGATTCCCAGAGTCTGAGTCGCTCCAGACAAAGATCAGATAGAGATTAAGCTGTTTGTGATCGAGACCGCAGATTGAGACAGACTCTTTGTGACTAGACGGAAATCAGACTTTCTGCACCTGCACTGCTAATGAGATGAAACATCTTGAATGCTTCAGGTGGTTTGGACAGAGATCAGACGTCTCAGAGCAATGAGTATGAGAGAGAGATCAGTGTTAATGTAATGTTTTAGGTAGAGATCAGACTCCTTGTGGATGAGGTTGCTTAGACTCAGTTGAATGTGAATATAGAGTCGACACACAGTAGGTGAGATGTTTTGGAGATGATTTAGAAAAAAAAAACTAAAGTTGTCTCCATCATGACTGAGGCAAGAATCAAATCAGATAACTGAGATTAGACATAAAATATTAGAATGATTGAAAATTAACCAGATCTCTATGGCTCAGTGATGT
This sequence comes from Clarias macrocephalus, assembly GCA_011419295.1. Lineage (NCBI taxonomy): Eukaryota > Metazoa > Chordata > Actinopteri > Siluriformes > Clariidae > Clarias > Clarias macrocephalus. Next base: position 99,535 of record JAAGKR010001174.1, read on the forward strand.
AAAAATGCCATGTGACAGGATGGGAGAATAAGGATGAGACCGTTTTTCACATATGCAATTTGTGCTTGATTTTCAGGGATTTCCTGGAGACATTGGGGTTCCTGGGCCTAACGGTCCTCCAGGTCCAAAGGTAAAGAAACACCATGTCAGTTTAAGAAATGTACCAATATTAGTATGTAATAATGTTAGTTAACTCGGACCCGGAGTCCCACCCAGGGTATATCAGGATATGTTCTGGATCTACGATGCAGAATTTGAATAATATTATCATTTTAGTTCCAAAATCTGAAAAAATGTCTAAACATTTCTTCATTTCAAGCCATAAAGCGTCTTTTTGTACGCTGAGGATGTGACCTAATGTCCATCACTGTAATCTATCTACCGCTGTTTAGCAGTTAGCATTCAGCTATTTTTAATGGTCATGACTAGCATGTTTGCTAGCTAGCAAGTTGGCTAATATGTGCTCAAGTTTCTGGGTGAACGAGGCAGAAACTTACCACAAAATGTACATTTTGATTTTATTATTATTATTATTATTATTAGCTCAGAATGAAAATGACTATAATCTGTAAAAATTTATGAGCTTGAGTAGCTACTGTAGGTCAGATGTTGAAAACACGATTATTGTTGATAATTTACGGCTGCTGTTGTGCTTTCTGACCAGCACACACACACACACACACACACACACACACACACACACACACCCTGCTGGCTTTTCTCCCAGAAGATCAGATTAGATTAATAAGCAGAAGGACAATATTTTACTCTTTATCTTAACTCATGAATAAGATCTCATTTTCAATGCTGTTTAATAGCAAAGTTTCTGCCTTACTAATGTAATTTTTGCTGTATTATTTGTGTTTGACAGTGTCCTAATGATGATATTGTGTGTGTGTGTGTGTGTGTGTGTGTGTGTGTGTGTGTACAGGGTGTTCAGGGAGCAAGGGGACCTCCAGGGCCTTTGGGGCCAAAGGGAACAGAGGTGATTAACTCCTGTTTTATTTTCCTTACACATACTCCGACACACACACACACACACACACACACACACACACACACACACACACACACCTACACACAGTGCTGTTGATTCCTGGCACAGGTAATCGGGTACTCCACTCGCTGAGCAGTGAAACATCGCTACATTTTTTCCATCACTGAAGTCAAGCTTGTATAAGTTTAACAAGATTTCAGTCAGATAACGCACCAGCAATGCATTATGGGATTACATATTCAGGCTTGTTGGTAGGTGTTAAGGGAAACATCGTCTCTCGTACAGCCGAGTGGGTGTTCTGGCATGTCGCGTGGCTGTATTCCCGCTGTCTTCACCTTTATAAAGTAAAATTAATTTTACTGAGTCAGTTCGCTCTCTCGTTCTCTCTCTATGTGCTTTTTCTTTTTTAAACCCCCCCGTCTCCGAGGAATGTCCCCATGTCCCAGATAAAGTGTTTCACGCCGCCTCGTTATTGGATTGTTTACTGAAACATTTCCTTGTGTGCCTATTTTTAGGGAGATGAAGGCCCTTTGGGTCCACCTGGTGGTCCTGGCCCCACTGTAAGTCTGCATTTATGTGTGTGTGTGTGTGTGTGTGTGTGTGTGTGTGTGTGTGTGTGTGTGTGTGTGTGTGTGTGTGTGTGTGTGGGTGCAAAGAGTTGTTTATGTGTTTATATGCTTGGATTCCATGCTGTAATCCTGATCATGTGTGTGTTTGTGTGTTTTTCAGGGCAGGCCTGGAAGGAAAGGTTACATCGGTGAACCAGGACCTGAAGGCCTGAAGGTAACGCGTAGGATTTACTTCGCCGACAAATACTTTTTTTTCTCCTTTTATTAGTATAAGTATTATTATATTTTTTTATACAACAACCTATAAATCATTTCTTTAAAGCTGGTAAAGGTTTCCATGCTCGGTTCCGGCTGCAGTGCGCTTTCATGTTTTATTATTATTATTATTACGCTCGACTGTTTCACACGGGTGGTTGGTTGATTTGATAGTAAACGAGTTGCGGTTCATTATGACGGCTCAGGAATGCTCTCAGGGCTGTCATTACAGGATAATAACAGCATTCAGCGCGAAAGAAAGAACCACGCAGGAAACAGGAACATGTGCTCGGCTTTCGGAGCGACTCGGAGAGCGACGGTGTTTGTGTGCTGTTTATCTCACTCGTGATATTTCATGTTCACAGGGTGAAGTGGGCGACCAGGGGATCGTCGGCAAGAGCGGCCCTGTAGTAAGTAGAGTTATTGTTTTAAATGTTCGGCGCAGGTTTTTTTATTGTGCTTCTTTTTATCCGTCATGCACCAAAAACCACAACCTTGTCAACTCAGTTCTCATCACATGCGATGTAATGTATATACGGTACAGTAGATTTCCTATCGTGCTACTTAAAAAATACTAAAGGTGGTGAACAGAGTTCTGAGAGTAAAAACTCCCTTTATTTCTCTATATAATTTCCTGATACACTAATGCACCTACTCCAGTGTTCCATCAAACTTTTCTCAGCACGCCGGAGCCGTGATCCGACTGCCTGTCTGATACACACCTGAAACACTGGCCTCTCAGGAACTCCTTTAACGGCCCAAACATGTAGAAATGGCTTGGAGCGAGGTCAGGACTGTACCGTTATACAGTTATAATAACTCCCAGCCGAGTTCCTGTAACGTGCAAGTGGTGTTAGTGTGTGTACAGTTCACACAAACGGATGCGTCTCTTCCGCAAGTTGGTGAAGTTCAAATCCGCTGATTTGCAAGGATCAGGCGTTTCACTCTCTGAATGTTGCCAGTTTTTCTTTCAGAGAACTCGAGAGACTTATTAACGTGACTGGGGTGTCTTGTCTCTAAGTGTCTTCCTAATTTGTTGGGTCTCATGCTGTCTGCTGCCAGCGGTTTAAAACACAAAACACACATGTGTCTCTCCTCTGCCCCACCATCAGCGCCACCATGAATCCAAGCGCAGGATCGGCTTCATCAGATTTTCTTTTCGGCTGGCGTTTGCTTGATGAGGCTGATGGTGCTGAATCTCTGCTTTTTTGTGTCCATGTAACAAATGTATCCATTGATGTTATTCTGCCCACTACGTCGCTACTGACCTGGTTTGTGATCGCGGTAAAGTTACTGTTATATTCGCATCTCCGGCTTCAATAGCTGCGTAAATAAACCTGCAGATAAGATCCGCACGTATACATACTGTATATTTCCTCTCTACATTGTCTTTAAGCTACACCCGCCTTTTTCTGGATTAAGCGCTTAAATTATACATGTTTGAAAGCATAAACCCCCTTATTCTCTACTGCGCAATGAATGATTTAGGGACCATCGCAAAATGCCGCACACCAACAAAAAGCGTAGACGCTATTGATCTTCCCTTTTGTTCAGCGCCTGATAAAATACTAATCTTTAAACAGAAATACAGAAACATCAGCCTACACATTGGAATGTATGATAATTACATTTATAATACCCAAAGTTTCCTTATATTGTTAGATTGCAATTAATATGCCGACGTTAAACCGTTATTGTTCCACTTTTTCTCCCGGCCCACAACTGATGTTATTTTAATTGACTTGTATTAAATGATCCATTTCTTGATTGTTTTATTTTGAGTGTACAGTCTTCATTGTCAATAAAGAAAAGCATGAATTAGAATAGGTACTTTCCTATTATTTTCCACTAATTTCCTCCGGTTCATTGCCCACTAGAGGGACGCGCCTCACACTGTGAGAACCACGGCAATATATGAAAGTTTAATTCCTTAAAAGACAAAAGAATTTATTGTTTTATTTTATAATTTTTAAAACTTTTTTAACCATGTTTGATTTCTATACAAACTCTACTCTTGCAAAAATGGAAGCAAAAAAGCAAAAATGGCAGAAATGATGTAAAGGTTAAAGGTCAGTCCGTATACACAGCATGTTGACATTTTATAATTTTTCCATTTTATTAGGTTTTGGGAAACTGAAAACACTGCTGTATCCAAAACACATAAATAGTCTTTTGTGTGAACTCGACCTTGGTGTATTTATTATCTGGTCAGTATTTCATAATCATGCTGATGGGTAAAAACATTCAAAGTCCTTATTTCTCTGTAGTTTGGTAATGAATAAAGAACAGAGCTTCCTGTGCTTTTTGTACATTTTTGAAACAGTGATTAAGCCACTAATCTTCAGTGAACAGTTTTGAAGTTAAAAGCCTCAGTCTCCCTGTTTCTTGATTTTTTTTCCTGTTGCAAGAAGCATTGAAAAGCTTAAAAGCAAAGAGATGTGTGTGGGAAAACTGACAGGCCGTGTGTATCAGATATCAGCCGTGCGAGTTTGTTCTTGAGAACTCTGATGTTGTTCATGTTCGAGTGAAACAACGCCTAAAGATCAGGACCGTTGTTGCAACCCCCAGCACACACTGAGCGATTAAAGCACACACTCGAAACTGTGGTCTCTAAAGACAAGCCCCGTGTGTGATGGTGTTCAAATCAGTGTGAAGATGTAAAATCAGAGTGGACAGCGCAGTGACTTTTACCTGCAGGGTCAGAGTTTGAGTCCTTCGGGTCTGCATGTGGAGTTTGTCCATGTGCTCCCCGTGATTGGTGGGTTTCCACCAGGTCCACAGTCCAATAGACATGCAGGATAGGCTGCCTGGTGTTTACAGGGTTACACCCCAGGGTGCACCCCGTCGCGTATCCTAGTACCCCAGGTGCGCTGGGACAGGCTGACCCAGTGAGAGAGCACATGCCGAGCGCAATCAGACCTAGAAGCTAGTATTACCCATTACATCCCAGATAACAAGCAGGAAGCGGAACCGCACAGTACTGTAGTGTCTACTTCCTCCAATACAGTCCTCTCGTGGTGCTGTCAGATTCTACATACATGAGCTCATGATTGGTTGAAGTCAGTTTGATTGACAGGCGAAAGAGGCAGTTTTGGCCATTTTTTTTTTCTGTTGAAAATGCAGCTATTGTTGGTCATGAGGTCATCAGCATACACACTTGCGATGTCCTGACACCAGTTGGATCACACTGGAGCCTAAGTTTTACTATTATCATCATTTTTTTAACCATGAAAATTAAATATATAAATAAATATTACATTTATAGGTAAATTAAACAATCTGACCAAATGAACCTCCTCAAATGACTAAAGAAACAGCTTAAGTTTAATCCTTACAGTGAACTTAACGTAGCTATAAGATATATTATAAAGAGGATATTCACAGACTCTGATTAGTACTTGGTTAGTAATAAACATCAGGAGATTCCAGTTTATTGAATTAGAAAGACGCAGATTCCTTAAATAAAGTCACTCAAATAGTTTACACAAAAAATGGTAGCATGACTATCAGGGTTTGAATCAGTCTGATGATTGCAAACTTTTTACATTAAGTCCCTGTCTTGGACTTCTCCTTTGGGGTCGCCACATCGGATCCCAGGGGTTTATGTCGATGCTTTTCCTGTCACAACTCTCCATCTTGTAAGGAGTGGCACTGCATGTAGTGGCTCGGGTGTATGGTGTGTGGGGTTGGGGGTCTCGCTCACGGACTTGATAGTGGTGACCTGGCAGTGTCTGGGCTCGAAACCCTAATCAGCAGCTCAGAGCCTCAAACGTCTGAGGCACCACTGCCCCTGTATGTGACTCACATTTTAACATTCCCATGGTGTAGGACTGGAGTCTGGATCAGTGTAGAGGTTTCCACTCGGGACACACCTCTGCAACCTCCCAGGCTTCTGCATCGTTGGGGTTCTCCATGTGGACTTGTACCTCTCAGCTGATTCACTTGTTGGATGAAGCAGGTTTACGCCCCATGCCTACACGTCAGCTATGCTTCTACAGTCAGTGTTTCATCCATAGATTTGAACCCATGCTACCTGCACGCCCATGCCGATCTAGTTTTCTAGACACAAAGACCTCTATTCATTATTAAAAGCACATGGTACAAATGAAACACAACTGTAGGACGGTTACAGAAACCCCTCGGGTTAGCATCTTGTTAGCATTGTTTATTTGTATACAGGCTGAATTGTTTGGTAATGGGGACAAGCTGTAGACTACAAATTGACCAAATGAAAATTGTTTTAACTATGCAAATGATCTACTTTGATCTCTGAGACTCGGAGTGATGGCTGGATCTGTAATTTTTTTTTTTCTCTATGAATTTTGACTAAAATGTAGAAATGTGTTTGATTGTTTATGCTTATCCAAGATCCAGAACTTAAAGGCCCTATATTTTACTATTTTTTCAACAAGTTAACGCACATCTCAGAACATTTCCAAAGTATGTCAATGCTCGTATATGAGCTCAGAATATGGGGAAAATCTAACTGACATATTTATATCATAAAAAATATTTTTTTTTTCTGTCTCACAATTTTTACATTAACACACACACACACACACACACACACACACACACACACACACACACACACACACACACACACACACACACACACTCATACACACAGGAGACCCAGCTGAAAAGAAGGGATTTATGTTCGTTTCTTTTGTTTTCCGATGGTTGGCATCCACTAGGTTGCATTACCGCCACCTTCTGGTCTAGATCTCCCTTATCTTCTATTCAGTTTTTATCTTTTTTTTTTATAAAACACTTTCTTCCTGGTCTGTTTTCCCCATTTTCCAACACACTTTTCACAGTGTACTCAACATTTCCAAATTCCCACTAGTCCTCCCCTGAAGGCGAGTGCTCCTCTTTGTCCCTGCCCTAGATTGCATAGCAGGTCCCCTTTTAGGGTTTACTATGAAGCCTAATTTGGACCTTGGCAATGTTCATATTACAACCCACATTCTTCAATTCAGATTTTTTTAGTCAGATCAGATTTGCATGTCACGTTTCAAAATCACAATCACAAGTAATGTTTATCTGACCCTATTTTGGGACACGTCTGTCCCAAGAAACGCCCAACGATAGCACACAGCGATGCGTCTTTGCTCCCGCCGTCTGGGTTAAAACACATCATATTTGTGTAAGTGCTCATTCAATTAAAACAATAAATCAAATTTTAGTTTGGGATTTTGCTCTGGAGGACGGCGAGCAGTTTAGTCGACTGTATTTGTTGAGGTAAAAAAAAAAAATAGAAGAAAGCCAGACGACTTGCTTTAGCTTTTTTAGCTTTTACAGACATGTAGCTGTTGCTAGCACTGCTGTCTAATCCCTGGGTTTCCAGTGCTGGCTGATGACGCAGATGAGATGAATTTCAATCTGTTTGTTCTGGTTCTAGTCACATGATCACATATCAGATATGTATCCGATCTAGGACCACATATGAAAGTTACTCAGACCCGGACAGGCCTAAAAAAAATCTGATCTGTGTCGCATTAGAGTAAAAACCGAACGGGATTTTAAACACGTCAGCCTGGTAATGTGAATGTAGCCCATGTTTCAACCACAAAAAGGGATTTTTTAAGAGATTACTGCCTGAGGAAAATTAGCTCATGTATTTTCAAGCTGTAACTGAGCTTTTATTCTCTCAAGGCAAATATAGAAGCTGGAGTTTGACATGTGGTTATATACAGTAATACGCTGCTGAGCCTTAGATCCTCGAGAGACCTGTAGGGCATTAGGACCAGGGGCAACAAGCTCTTCTTTACCTTGTATATTAGAAAGTATGTAATTACGCAGTGTTAGCACATCTCTTTTCTATAGCGTACCTCTGACTGATTCAGGGTCGCTTAGCGTCGTCCGGACATGTAGCGTCATCGTCATGGAATTAAGCTCTCATCCTAAGTGAACGTACGTCAAATAGAAATCCATCATAAGCGCTGTGTACAAAGGGGGAGAACTGCTGTGTAGTTTTCTTTTTTTTTCCACTGATAAGAGAGTGTCTGCTGCACACGCCCAATGAAAGTCACACCACGGTGAAAAATCCACTGTGTTCCATCGAAGGAACAGTTCATGAATTGCTTATATGTTTTTCCAACATATTATGAAGAACACTTTGGTGCAGGTCTATTGCTTTCAATTCATATTTCCTCCAGATTATCCAAATTTAAGGCAAGATCTGGTTTCTTTCCTCCACTCTGGATTAAAGACTCTGGATTAAGCTTGAAACCTGCATCTGATTTCTGAACCACAAACTGAACCACACGTCCTGTCTACCATCTGCAGATCTTAGTCTGGGAGAAATACAGGTTATATGGAAACTTTTGATGGTTCTTGTAGCATGTTTGCTTTCATATTACTACAGTACACACTTTGCAGGGACTTTTTCTTGGGTTTGCATCCACTGACGAGAACGTTCCTGGAGAAACTTCTGCTGCTGTAATCATCATTTACTCTGATGCACTGACATGCTGTAATGATTACGATCATAATCCGATAAATGGTTAACCCAGAAAGGCATGGGCTCAGCTTGAGTCTGGTTCCTCACGAAGGTTCCCTCCTCATAAATCCTCAGATAGTGTTTCCTGACAGATGTTCACCTCTGGCTTGTTCATGCGAGATCTAAATCTGGATCATCTGGATTTCTCGAAGGCTGCTATACAAATAGAACTGTTTTGTACAGTAGGTTTATCAAGTGTGCAGCATCCATCCAATTCCAGCTTGCGGATTGGTGAGATCGGGGAACATCTGCATGGTCTGTAAAATACTGAAACATAACCTAGAGCTTGAGTAGAGTTTTCTGTAGATCTGTTCCCGGGATTTGGTTTGATGAGCCAGATGTTTAACCTGTATGACAGATTAAAATGGAAAAGCTTGGAAGAAGCTACGCGATACTTGTTACTAAACAAAGCACCTAGAGATAAAACAATCAAGTCTGTCTTCTGTCTTTAAGCCTCAAGTCATGTCTTAATGAGACCACCTTAAATCATACTAATGATCCTAATTACGGAACTGCTTTTCATTTTCAATTTGTGTTCAAACAAACGTGCCATCAATGGGATTCTACCCTACCATATATCAAAGCATTCCTCAACAAATTACTCTCAATCCCATTTAAAGTTTGGTCACAAGTGCTCTGGCTGATTTTGGTTTATTCCTCTTGTTAATGCTGTATAGAACCCATTGCCAAATGCAGTCCACAATTAATTTCACAGGTTCAGACAAAGACTGGTCTTTCTCAGTAATATTTTGTAACTTTTTTTTCTTCTTCATCTGGGTGTTTGCAGGGAGAAGAAGGACTTCCAGGAATTCCAGGAGTGGCTGGCCCACCTGGGGAAAAAGTACAGTGACTCCTCTTTCTTCTTTTCAGTGATTGATGAATAGAGAGATGAAGCATTAGGAAGTCTTGTTGCTTGTGAATCTTGTGGAATTTAGATGATGCTTGTGCCTGAAGGAACTTCAGTCAACAACAGAAGCTGTACCTGATAGTGCAAACCAAACACAGGCCAGTTCTCAGTGGCAGAGCAGGCAATATCCTCCTTCACACAGTTGTTGTTGTTGTTGTTTCTGCTGTACCTTTAGAGAGGGTTAAATATGGAAAACTCACTTTTTCCCGTGCTTGTGCATGTATATTTTGGGTATCTAGAGTGACTACCAGCCCAGAAACTGTGGAGTTAAACACCTTAGTCAGATTTTAGTCAGAAAACAAAGTTTTTTCTTTTTTTTTTTTTTGTTTTGATTACGGTCCCCAACTCGGTATCTGGAGTCCTGGAATAGGGTCTCAGGGAAGAGAAGCTCCATAGATGTGATGTGCTGGTGATTCAGTACATTCTGGTGGTCACGTGACTTCATTTTATCTCCACATAACGTTGCTGAGTCTCGACCTGAGCGACTGAAGCGACCCCAGATCATAACACTGTCTCCAGAGGCTTGTACAGTGGACACTATGCATGATGGGAGCATCGCTTCATGCGCTTCCCTTCTCACCCTGACACGCCCATCACTCAATCTGGACTCATCAGGTCACAATCTTCATGCTCTCCAGTTTCTACCATGCAGCTTCACCATCGCTTAAGTGATCTCCCATCACGCTCATTCAGGATGCTTCTCTGACCTCATTACTTTGGTGACTTTGAGGGTTGAGCACTGTCCTTCCAGTGTTTAATAATGTATTGGACAGTTCCTAACCCAATATCAGTCATGTTAATGTTTTACTCAGTTAGATGGATGTGTAGTGCAGTTTCTAATTTAAAAATTTGTATTGTATGTCTGAGAGGGCGTTAGGCTCAACTTGCTCTTAGGTCTTTTAATGTAATTAAAGATGCACATGCTTCATAATTTCACTGTTTTGTTTCCACAGGGAGATCGTGGTCCTGCAGGGCCTTTGGGTCCACCAGGAGAGAAGGGTTCGATGGTAAGAACACTAATCATCACTGAAAGCAAAAATGAATCTCAGCTTTTCCTTTTTAATACTATACTGAACTTCCTGTATACCGTGTCCTGTGTTTAAGGGCTATCCAGGCTTGCCAGGAAGTCCTGGAGATGTCGGCCCACAAGGCCCACCAGTAAGTTCTGCTGCAGATAGTGTAGAATTGTGAGGGATGTAATCAGGTGTGAAGGAATTAGGTCTGTGCACATTTCAGCCAAATTTGATGTACAAAAACAGAGTGTGTGATTTGAGGTAACATCATCTTTCTCGTTTTTTGTAGGGTCCGACAGGCCCGAGGGGTACTCCAGGTGTTTCTGGGACAAAAGGAAGGAGGGTAAGAACAAAAGGAATGAGGAATCTCTATTTGTTAACTGTTAATTGTTTGCTAACACAGTGGAAAGCTCTCTGGAGTTTGATTTGCTGGTACTTATAGGGATGAAACCGACTATGATATTAGAGTAATTTCTTTACCTAGATTGGAAATGAAGCTGGGTTTTGGAGCAGTACAGTAATTCTTTTATCCTGTGATTCAAATCTGCAAACCATCATCACTGTAAAGGCGTCGCGATCGGCAGAATCCATATGGTGGCTGCTTCAATGTCTTTCATCTTGCACACAGTTTCGTATAATTTGCTATCGAGCCTCCTTCAGCTCAGTGCTGCTCCATCTGTTTCTTGTGAATTGTGTGAATATATAACGAGGATCCTTCGTTTAAACTGAACTTGTCGTAAAAACCTCAATGAACACAATGAGGTCAGGATCAGGATCAGATTTTGCATGCAGTAGACAGTGACCCCTCATGGTCAAGAGCTGAATGACATCCACCAGTCGTCTGAAACATCTGTGATGTCCAGGTGGAACTGGACGTCAGATCTGTTTTACCTGATGTAAAGTAAAGATTTGCGTCTATACAGGATACACAAATGAGTCAAATATGCCACAACATGTGGGGACCAGCCGAGGAAGCCATGCTACTACTGGCTGAGTGTGTGTGTGTGTGTGCGTCTGTCTGGCTTCCCCATTTATGTTTATAACATCATTAACGATCTTATGTCTGACTGTACAGGAAGCTTTTCATTTATGGTTGTGTGAGTTAGTGTGTGTATTTGCCCCTATACTCCTATATACGTACAACATACATATGGTAGCATTTAGCTCATAGACAGAGATATTTGGATCGTTTAAGCATGACGTTACGGCACATCTTCTTTTCCTGTTTATTCCCATGTCCTAGGCCAGACTTGAAAGCAGATTAGGTTCAAGTGTTGTGGGGTTTTTGTTGTTTATTTGTATGCTTTTGTTCCAGTTTTTTGCTTTCCCAGTTAATTTTTTCAGTAGTAAGGAAGTGTAATGGCTCCTTGTGTCTGTGCGTAGACTTTTGCTACTATAATACAGTCACATTGACGTGGATGATGGAAATTTAAATTGATACAATTTTTTATTTTAAGTATTAATTGGGAATTCTAGACCTGGATATGGATAACCACAAGTCAGACTGGTTAATAAAGCATTTTGGTTTGTTTCTTTTGGTTTAGGGTTCTGAGCTTCTTAAAGGGATCCTACTTGGAACGCTGTATGTTAGTGAAAGCTTGATGGTTGGGATCTACAGTATACACACCAATGGGATGAACCTGACGATAGGGTTCTATAGTTTCCTATACCTTTTTATTAACAAATTTTAATGCTTGGTTTGTGTGATCAGTCAGTTCAGTGCGTGGAGATCAGTTTGATTCAGTCATGTAATATGAGTGTAAACTGGAGTATGAGCTCAGTTTTCTGTACTGGTTTTCTGATTTCCACATGCTGAATCATGGCCACATCTGATTTCCACATGCTGAATCTCAGAATCCACCTGAGCTGCTTTGGTTCAAGGCTATGTCTTGATTTGTGTGGCTCCTTTGGTTTGGTTGTGTTCACACCTGCCCAACTGAACTGAACCGTGAACCCAAACATACCAGAATTTAATACAGATGGATAAAAGTATGATGAAACATATTAAGCAAAATAAACATAAGCTTAAAACGGTCATTTTGAGACGCTGAACACTCTCAAATGGTAGACACACAAGCTTGGGATAATTCCGTCATTGTTTACATGATAAAAGGAACAAGTTGCTTTGGAAATGTTCCACATCTTTAATGTTGTAAAATTGCTGCAGTATAAACAAGACAGATGTACACTTTTGAGTCAGATCCAGTCTAAGTGCTGGCTTGTCAGAGCTTCCATTGTTTTTTTCATATTAAGGGGCCAAGAGGAGCTGATGGACCGCCTGGAGAGCCAGGACCAGAAGGCATAAAGGTATTAATACTACTTATCACTTCAAACACACCCTCACATACCCACATACTTCTTTTGTTGTGTCTTTCCTCAATTCACAGCTATTTACTTTGCTTTTTACAGGGAGAAAAGGGCGGACCAGGCCAGAAAGGAGCTACCGGGTTTGTTGTAAGTCCAGCAACTTAGATGGACCAAATACGATGCCGTATTTGGTATTACAGTGCAGTTGTGATCTTTATGTGTGTGTATGCAGGGGAAGGCAGGAGGTCCAGGGAAGCGAGGATCATCAGGGCCACCGGTACGTCTATGTACACTACATCACTAACAGTTCATAGTCACAGTAGGGATGAGTACAGTACAGTATATGAGGCTTTGTCTAGCAATTTTTATTATATTTAATGTAACATTTATTAAAGAATGAATTGCAGGATGTAACTGTATACCCAGTGTGTTTCTACAAAGCGGTTTGAGCATCATGGTCTAGACATCAGAGTGAACATCAAGCCGTAATCCGTGTGCATGTAAACATGTAGTTTTGTAGACATGTAGTCAAACGAATCCCTTCTGAATTGGGAGCACAATATGTAGAATCTGGGGACGCTTATAATCTAAAAAGGACATAAAATCATCCTCCGCCTGTGTTAGAAGGTAACTTTGTACGGTCTTGAACTGGAAAATCAGTAGTAGTTTGCCTTTTTATAAATGAATCCCGTTCTATATAGATTTTGCTGACCTTTTTTTCATTTAATAACTCTTGCCTTTACTTGATTTCCCCTGTGCTCCAGACACAGAACACACTTATAATACACAGTATTACTAGCAGGAAGTAGTGTCTTATTTTACAGCGCACCCTCTCTGTCATTAGCGCTGGTGATGTGTGTATGTCATGCCAAACCAGACTTTTTATGACCCGAGGACGCTGTGCATTCTATCCGTTTCTCTCTCAGGCTTTTAGCCCCACAGCGCCCTCTGGTGCCACAAACCGAGTAACTGATGCTGATGCGCGGAAGCACACTGTGTGTCCAAGTCACCTTGTGAGCTCACAACAAACTTAAAGAAGAGAGAGAGAGGATGAGTGGGAATACAGCCTGTCGGACTTTCCGTAGAACATGAAGGATAGTACGTAGAGTCAGATTGGTGCACTTTTATAGAGAATAAGGAGCCGTCTTGAGTCTATAAAATGCAATACACTGAGTTAAGTTCCTCAACCATTTAACGTTAGATTCTTTCTTCACAATCCGAAAGAAAGATGAAACATAAAATGTTACATAGTCAAATTAACCACACCCAAATAGGGCTCTGTCATATAATTAATCAATTAATGACAGCCTCACACGTAGTGCATAGGGCTGAAATCGTTGTTTATTGTAGCTAATCACATGTACAGTATGCAGTATTCCTCTTATCCCAGATCTTATCTAATTATTCAGCCATGACATGTTTACTGTTTGAACTTTGGAGTTGCTGATGACATCTAAAAGGTAGCGTTTGGACTTAGTAATGTTATTAGGAGTAAGGAAATATCAGACTCCATTTAAATCCCTGTCACTCAGTCGCTCACCATCTATACCGCTTTATCCTGTATTCAGGGTCGCAAGAGGGCCTGGAGCCTATCCCAGGATGCTTAGGGCATAAGGCAGGGTATACCCCGGACAGGTTGCCAATCCATTACAGGGCACACACACACTTACACACTCATTCACACACTACGGCCAATTTGGGAACGCCAATTAGCCTAATCTGCAGGTCCTTGGACCTGCGGGAGGAAACCGGAGTACCAGGAGGAAACCCACCAAGCACGTGGAGAACATACAAACTCCATGCATACAGAGACGGGAATAGAGCCTGGCTGGGAATCGAACCCAGACCCTGAAGGGTCTGCAAGTCGACCCCTTTTAAATCATATGGTATATATGGAAATGTATCCAGTTCATTCAGAAAAAAAATTCACACCCTGCAGTTTTCATATGAGGGGTGTTCATTGTGAAACCAGGACTCGTGATGAAATTTCTCATGTACGGAGACATAAAACCGTTTGACATCAAGACTTCAAGCACAGTACAGAATACATTTAAAACTTGCAAATGTTTTAAAGAAGGCAGTACGTCTCTGAATGCGATCCCGGCCTGGTGGCTCAGAGCTCACTGCAGATGTTCCCGTCAACATTCAGCGAGTGGAACGCCTTATGCTTGAAAATTGACGGATAACTTGTCACCAACTTGAGGACAATCAAGAGACGCATTTTTTATTTGTTATTGCCACATCTGTATTGCCATAGTTTTTACTCTCAGAACTATGTTCTGATATTCTGCATAATCTAAAGTCCTCAGTAGATGATTTAGTTTCAATGTCATTTTTTCATTTTAAGCTTTGTGCACTTTTGCCTTAAATGGGCATTTTGGGAACTCCAGCTGATTGATGTTTATTATTTACACCCAAATGTCAAATTACATTTTTTTTTCACTGAATAAAGTAGCACTTCTCATGTTTCCTTAAAATTCTCCATTGAGCCTGATATTATCCATGGATGCTGCCTCACACGTTTCTGTTCCTCATAACCGGCCAATTCCACGTCTGTAAGAGAGACATAGAACATATCCAGTAATAATGACATTAGATTAGATCCGGATTAAAGACTCTGGAAATATGGAACGAATCTCAGGTCAGGTTTGAGGAGACACTGTCCCACCGTGCTCAGGGAAACGTGTTGAGTGTATCCTGTAGACGGCAATGGGGCGGTGTACAGTAGGCGACATGTCTGAGATGTGTCTGTGCGCCAGACTGCAGTCATTTCCTGGTGGTTTAGCAGCTTGGGGCTGGTTCTTGTAGACAAGCAAACGACGCTGCAGAAAACAGCATGACTCAGTAGACCAAGCTTACCGTACGTACAGTATCTCACTGAAACACAGAACAGCACAATTCATACGGGATTTTACTGTCATCATCCAGGGCATTTAATTGTCTTACCATCTCCTTTACTTTTGAAATAAACATTGTGAGTATTCTAACAAAAAAACATTTCTGCTTTCACACATTTTGTGTGCTCACTCTGAGATTTCCTTTTCTCCTCGCTCTGATTTCCACCCATTTCCTCATACATGTCCTTCTCAACATTCTTGGATTTTCTCCATCTTGTTTCCAGCGTTCCTTCTTTTCACACTTTGATTATTCTTTTTTTTTGCTACACTCATTTCATTAAGGCTTAGATTCTTAGGGAAATTTCCTCAGACCTCCTCCACCCTTACTTTACAGATTTCCTCCTTTTCTCCGTGGAACATTTTCCTCCTCCTCACTCAGAGACCTACTCAGATGTCTTCCTCCCTGTGGGGCTTCATCAGACCATTCCTTCTTTTTTTGGGACTTTCTCCTTTTCACTTTGCAACCTCCATCTCCTAACGCTGGGACATTTTCCTCCTCACTTTGGAACATCTTGCTTCTTCTTCCTCTTCTGGGACTATTTCTGTGACCTCTGCAGACTTTCTTCTCATTCTGGAATGTCTTGCACCTGATTCTTGCACCTTATTCCTCATCCTTATTTGGGGACCTTCTCAAACCTCCTCCTTCTTGTTCTGGGACTTTCTTCTTGTCACTCTGGGATTTCCTCCTTGTGTTGGTGTTGCTATGGAACTTCTTCCTTTTTCTGGAACCTCTTCCTCCTCACTTCGAGACATCCTTCGCATAACTCAAGACCTCCTCAGACTTTCATCTTGTCACTCTGGAATGTTTTCCTACTCATCTTTGTCTCCCTCTTCAGTCTGGACCTTTTCCTGCCTCTAGAGCTTCCCCAATCGTCTTCCTTTCAACTTCTTATTCTTTATTCTGACATATCTCTGACTTCCTCATTCCAAAACTGTTGCATCTGAAATATCTTATCTGGGAATTTCTGACTTTTCCTCTGGAACCTTCTCAGACTTCTTCCTCACTTTGTGACCTTCACTCTGGGACCTTCTCAAATGTCATCCTCCCTCCGTTAGAAGCGAAAAGGAACTCTGAGACTTCTTTCTTCTCATGTTGGAAGTTCTTGCTCCTCCCTTTGGGACGTGTTCAGACTTCTTCCTCCTCTTCGCTCTAGACTTATCTTTGGTCCTCATGCTTTTGTCATTGACAAATAAATAACCCTACAACATAGGGCCTACAGTTTCTTCTTGATAACAGATGGTTCGTACTCTCCAGTGTTCCTGTCCTGTTCAACGATAATTGATGGTTTCTTGGGTAATTAGAAGATTGCCAGATGGAGTGAGAGAACAATAGGCAATGCATGCAAGATTAGCATTCCATAACAGAGCTAGCATTCCTGTCGTGAATAGCGTGTAGCCACTGTGTACTTCTACTTGCACTTCTACTTCTACTTGTACACATACGTTTACTATTATCAAATGAATTCTCAATGTATAACAAGATCCTGTCTACCCAAAAATGCATGTATGTAATTTGCTTGTGTGTGTGTGTGTGTGTGTGTGTGTGTGTGTGTGTGTGTGTGTGTGTGTGTGTGTGTGTGTGTATACTATAGGGAATTGTGGGTCCACCTGGAAGTTCTGGTGAAAAAGGACCTCATGGTGAACCTGTGAGTATTTCATCTTCACTTCATAAATATAAGACCAAATTGTTGGCTTCATGAGCCGGGGCCATAGACTGCTCCTTCTGGCGCTGTGTGTATGTGTGTGTGTGTGTGTGTGTGTGTGTGTGTGTGTGTGTGTGTGTGTGTGTGTGTGTATGAGTGTGTGTCTATCAGCTAGTCTAAACATGTAATCAGTCGGACAGGCCCCTAGTTGCTGCATCTGCTGTAAAAACACACTGCAGCTGTTTGAAGTAGCCGTGCTGTTTTTTCCATTCTTTCATACACATGGCATAGCATATCAGCAAGCGCACACACACACGCACACACGCGCACACACACACACACACACACACACACACACACACACACACACACACACACTTCCTCAAGGTCATGTCCTTTATAAGGCTTGCGTTTGCCACATAATTTGGTGATGACAACCCCTCTCTGCACATAATCATATCACCTCAATCAGGTTTATTTTGCTAACAGTGTTGGAGTCTAGCACATCGCCGTGTGTGTGTGTGTGTGTGTGTGTGTGTGTGTGTGTGTGTGTGTGTGTGTGTGTGTGTGTGTGTGTGTGTGTGTGTGTTATGCAGAATGGTGGAATGTGTTTTGGAGTGCTGGGTTACGTAACTGAGATTTCAGTCTAACGGTGTTTTTCTCCATTAGGGACCTAAAGGTCCACCGGGGGAACCGGGGGAAGATGGAGAGCAAGGACCTGAGGTAACACAGGCCGTTACATAAAACTGTTAAACAAGTGAAGATTAAAAACTTTTATAGGCAGCAGTCTCTCTCTCTCTCTCTCTCGCTCTCTCACACACTGTAATTTATTTCTTTTAACACTACTTTCCAAATTAATGTGTTTACTGTAACGCTTGTTCATGTTTTAGCCCTATAGCCTCTAAAATCTTTTTATAGATTATTATAAAGCTAGTTAATTTTTAGCTTCTTTACTTTAGCTCTAGTTTGTGATTCAACATGTTCATGTTCGTAATGCTAGTTCACATTTAAGCCTCGTCGCTATAATGCTAGTGCTTTTTTATTTTATTTTATGCTTGTTAACGGTTAAGTTGTTTAGCTGTGGTGCTAATTTGCATGTCCATGTTTAGTTTTTTTGCAGTGTACTGTTATTTCATGTTCTAGGATGTTTAATGTAATGTTAATTTCAGAATTAATGCAATTACTATAATGCTAGTTTTAGCATTTTACCCTGATTACTTGAACATGTGTTTATATTTTAGCATGTAGCCTACAGCACTAGTTTGTGAGCTAATGTGCTTACAGTAATGCTAGTTTACCTTTTAGCCCCTTTGCTATAGCGCTAGCTAGCACTGGTAATCTGTTTTCTCTTGTGCTTGTCCATGTTTTAGCTTCTTTGCTATAGTGACTTCAGATTAATCTGTTTCATTTAATGCTAGCTCACATTTTATCCTGCTTTCAGGGCTGTTTTTCATAATGATAGTCATGTTTTACTCTGTATCCTGTGAGGCTGATTTGAGGTGTTTATCGTAATGCTACTCTAGACCTTTCACCATAGCATTATTTGACTATAATGTTAGCTTTTCTAAATACATATAGCAGATGCCATTATCCAGGGTGAATACATTTTTATCTCATTTTACATCTGAGCAGTTGAGGGTTAAGGGTAAGGCCGGTGGTAATTGGTGGGGTTTGAACCTGACACCTTCCGATTCATAGTCCAGTGCCTTAACCACTAAGCTAACCCTGACTCAACACTGTGCATTTCTTTGGCAGGGACCTCCAGGACCAGAAGGTGACCAGGGACCTCCTGGAGAACCTGGAGCCAAGGTGAGGAGTTCTAACCCATGTTAGCGCTGACAACTTGAAGAGCGCACGCAGAAGCCAGTAACGCTGTTGAAACGATTTACGTTTTGAAATTTTATAGAGTGACGAGTTGCATGAATGTTATTTTTTTCCCATGAATTTCCCATTTTGCGAATCTCATCAGATGAGGATTTATAGCCATGTCCTTTTAGAGAGGGGAGGGGGGAATAAAGGCCCTGAAAAGTATTGGCACCTTCGCCTGCAGCTGACTGGGGTGTTTTATGGCAAAGGTGTACGCGTGCCAAGGACTGTTCTAACGATTACCGGCTACAAAGATTACAAACAGGAAACTGTGACAGCGTTTATGAGGTTCTGTTGTCTACGCTGGTCACAAACAAGAATGAAGACTTTGCATCCAGTGCTGTGAAAAAGTATTTGCCCCTTGCAGTTTCTTTTATATCTTTTTGCATCTTTGTCACACTTAAATGATTGAGATCATCAAATAAATGTTTATATTTCACAAGTAAATCCATATTGCAGTTTGCAAATGATTTCATTCATTATTAACAGAAAAAAAGCTGCCCAAACATGTCGGGCACTATATAAAAATGTAATTCCTAAATCACATCAAGAATAAACTGTGATTAAACCACATTTTTTGGAATTTTACTTTTTCACAAATTTCTCTTGCCACACCCAGGCCTGATTACTGCCAGATCTGTTGAACTAAGAAATCACTTATAAAGACACAGTCTGACAAAGAGAAGCACGTTGTTGCACATATACCTAATAATAGCTGAATAATTAATACATCAAAATATACCTGTAAAAATATACATTGAAATAAATGAAGAATCCATGTTATTTTAATTATTTATATTATTTATAATTTTATGTATAAAGCGAGGCAGAGACTTTTGCATATCCGATTGGTCAGGACATGTTGATGTTAACTAATTCTCTATAACAGCAGCTCTTACAGTAGTGCAGGTTTACAGTATGTTAATGCGCTTCTTCTGATACGTTATTGTTTCCATAGTAACAACTCAGTCGCAGGGTCGTTTACAGCAGACGCACCACATTTATAGATTGAAAACCTTGTGCAACCATTAGGGTCAAGAATCATCAGGGATCACCTGATAGGATATTATCACGATACCTAGGTGTGATTCGATTTGTATTGAGATTCTGTAAGTATTACAATTTTATGAAAAATTTCCCATTTATATTGTTTTTTATTCATTTTATTGATTTTATTACTTTTCTAAAGAAAGTTAGGAATAAAGTCACTCCACACAGGATGCTGTATAAATAGCTTAGAAAAGAATTTATTTTCTACCCGTCTCTGGTAATAATTGATATGGTTCATTTAACATACATGGAAGGAGTCTCCAGTGTCAGTGCTTTCTCTGTGCCCTCTACATTGGACAGAGCTACCAAGGAACTGCCTCGTTTTGCGGATATTCCACTGCATTTAAGTGTGTCTAGCAATCGATAAAAAGTATGATGTGTTTGAATTGATGATGATGCTGATGATGGGGTGTTGTGTGTGACACAGCAGGCGTGTCGTACCCTGATAAACTGGAAACAGTGTTTATTGAACATGTCTCACTAGTGGACGCTGCGCTTCTCGTTCCTGTAGGGTGAAATCGGAGCCGCGGGTGCGGAAGGGGAGCAAGGGCAAGAAGGTGTAAGGGTGAGTCCACATTCCTGCTCCTTAATTACACCTCTAGAGGTTATTAGTTTCACTTGCAGAGATTTCTTTGCGTTCACTCACGCTATCTGATCGCCTCCTGTTACACCGCAACTCTGTCCTCAGTCCTCATGTTTTGCTTATACAGTATTATCGGCGCTGATGTCCGGCTGCTTTTTTAACTCCAGGGTTTAACTTTGGATTACGTTACTGGAGTTAAACACGTGCGCTCAGGCTGCTTTCGCATCTACAGTTGCGCTTATAGAAAAGCCATAACAATGCTCTTATCTCCACTCTATAAATGCGATTAGGTGTTTGTTTGTTTTTGTTTGAGGATGGTGTTTGTCTTCACAAAGAAATTGACCCATTTGTTTGACCAGACAAGGGCCCAAAAACATCTCACATACACACACACACACACACACACACACACACACACACACACACACACACACACACACACATTATAATATCAGAACTCACTCACTGCCTCACAAGACTTATTTTACCCAACCCCATGTTTGTTTTTTTCACTTGCTCTCCAACTGAGATCTATTCAATTCAATTCAATTCAATTCAATTTTATTTGTATAGCGCTTTTAACAATTGTTATTGTCGCAAAGCAGCTTTACACAATCAAAAGAATTATGGAAGTTTGTATGAAATATGATTTTAGATCTGATTGTTTAGAAAGGGAAAATTTTCCGGCTAAGGATATATATATATATATATATGTTTTTTTTTGCAGCCGAGTTACATGTTAAATGCTGGAGGTTGAGAGTAAAACGATAAAATATATGCCAGTATTATTCTAACAAATGATCTACTTTAGGCTTCATTTTAGCTGTTTTTGATTACAGGTATTTTCATAATTAACCAGCACATAAAGATGATGGTGATGATGATGGTGAATATGTGGATGTGTCAGTGTTAAATGCATACCGTTCCATAACTTTAGTGATGTGCTTTAATTAGGGCTCCTTGACTCCAAAGCGTCCTTGTTATAATGTATGCGCATATACTGTATGTTTAAAAAAACAAAAAAACATCTTTAGTAGCAGTAATGGAATGCACTCAGACAATTATCCTTTAATGAATGTGTTTGTGCGTGTGTCTGTTAGGGGCCTCCAGGTCCAGCAGGAGAAGACGGACCTCAGGGAAAGGACGGGCCGAAGGTCTTACATGTGTCCTTGATATTTTATCTTTTCTAACCTCACTTTTAAGGGTTTAGTAATCGTTGTGCTTTTGCTCCAGGGTGAACAAGGTGACCGTGGTGCAATGGGAGAGCACGGGGAAAGGGGTGAGGTCGGTGACCCCGGCCCTCCAGGACCTCCTGGAGAAGCTGGAGTGAAAGGATTCCTGGTGAGTATTTGTCTGTGAGTCTGAAATCTAGAATTTCAAGATTTCCTTAAACTTTACAATTTGCGTATGCTCTGTTAATTATTTAGGGACCAGAAGGTAAACAAGGACCGCCAGGTAAACGTGGACGTCACGGAAAAAAGGTAAAGCATGATTTAAAATGACCTGATATATGAAACTGATATTCATTGATTGATTGATTGATTCATTCATTCATTCATTTATTTATACTCATATTTATTTCCTTCTGGTGGCAATATTGAGTAAGAAGGCAAAGGTTGGACCTAGTACTGCACCCTGTGGTACTCCACTTGGGGGAAAAAAATGAAAGTGTTCAAAAGAGCCACGGTTAACTGCACAAGACACAGCTAACTGCATCCTAGACAGCTAGACTTAAGACAAGTGCTAATGTGAGACACTCACTGAGACACCACCATTTTGTCGGTTTGTATCAGGGTGACCAGGGTTCGTCGGGTCAGCCAGGAGAGACGGGTTCGGCTGGTGAAATTGGACAGAAAGGGGAGCGGGGACTGAAAGGAGCTCGCGGAACCAGAGGACCACCGGTTAGTCTCTAAATGTTTCCTTGATGACATTACCTCCATATTTCATTCTCTGCTCCCTGGTTAAGATGTGTTAAAAGCCTTAAAATAAATCCAGTTTTTATTGCAGAAGCATATTGTCACACTGAAAATTGTAGAAAATATAACGTGAATATAAAGTGAATTTTAAGGGGAAATAAAAATCCCTGACTAACAAATAATTATTTTTCATAAAATAACCTGTTCCACAATTATTGGCACCCCTGACAATTCTTAGAAAATAAATGTAATTGAAGTATTTCTGTCATTTCTACAGTAGTTTACAAAGTTGATCAGAGTATTTATGAACATTTAATTAATAATTTATCACTTCCTGCTTCCCTGGGGTATAAATATGACGTGACACAGAGGCCATTTCTCTTATCCACTCTTCAACATGGGAAAGACAAAGGAACACACCATTCAAGTAAGGCAGATGTGTGGCGACCTTCACAAGTCAGGCAATGGGTACAAGAAAATAGCCACCGGCCTGCACCTGCCCATATCTACTGTGAGAGGAATCATTAAGAAGTTTAAAAAACTAGAACAGTAGTAAACAAGCCTGGACGAGGACGCAAGTTTATTTTGCCTCCACGCACAGTGAGGAGGATGGTAAGAGAAAAAAAAAATTCTCCAAAGCTCACTGTTAAAGAACTGCAAAAAATGATAGCATCTTGGGGTAACAAAGTCTCCAAAACAACCATCAGACACTATCTACATGCCAACAAGCTCTTTGGGAGGCATGCAAGGAAAAAAAACTTTTCTCAGTAAAAATCATAAACACAAATGTTTGGAGTTTGCTAAGCGGTACTGGGGCTTCAACTGGGACCGAGTTCTTTGGTCAGATGAGACCAAGATAGAGCTATTTGGCAACAAACGCTCTCAGTGGAACACAAAAGATGAGTATGCAGAAAAGCACCTCATGCCCACTGTTAAGTCTGGGGGAGGATCGGTGATGCTGTGGGGCTGTTTCTCTTCCAGAGGCCCTGAGAACCTTGTTAGGGTGCATGGCATCATGAATGCTTTGAAATACCAGGACATTTTAAAGCAAAATCTGGTGACCTCTGCCCGAAAGCTGAAGCTTTCAGGACCAGTATTTAATACATAAATATGACAATATTGCCCTCAGTGTATTTCTAATCAAGAAAAATCTTAAAAGGTGTGCTCGACATGCAGGTGATTTTTAACCCAGCAAGAATTTACTGACATTACAGAAGTTATGGACTTTGGGCCAATGGTGATATTCAGTTGTTTTTGAAAGTTACAAGGACTTTGTTAAAATGATGTCAGAACAACGTCGACTACATGAGGACGAGATAATGTTGGAAGGCATTAATATCAAACACGATGGCCTGAGCGAGACTACTGCTGTGAAAGCGATGCATGTTTACCACTGAACCACTAGAGGGCATGCTAGTGATTCTAGTAAATGTGCGTAGACAATGAAGACCGCCACAAACTTACTGAAATATTAAATCGGAAAGCAGCCAAAAGCATAAAATAACTAATTAATGTCTGGGCAGTGATGCATTTTGGCCATATCCTCCTGAGAGCCGGACTCTACTGTGGCGTACATTGCAATTCCTCCTGATTGTTTCTCTTTATTCATAGCCGACAACTATAAATTTAATGTCTGAATGTCTTCAACAAGGAAGTAGTTTTGCAAGAATTATACCTAACAGTCATGATATGAGGTTGGTACGAGGATCTATATAGACAATGAAGTGGGGAGAGAATGTCATGTGACATCTCAAATGAAGACATTTGGGTCTCAAGAGGTTGAGTAATTTGGGAGCTATGATGTGCCTCATGGTAATATTTGTGAAATAAACTGAAACGGAGAGATAACAGGGATGAGGGACATGGTAAGCTGTTGTCTCTGATTGGAATTTTTAAACCCTGTTGGAAACGTAAAGTTTCATGGATGTTATCAGACGTTGTGTAAATGGATGTAAATCGACATAAACACACCAAACAATTCAGATTGTATTTGCAACGTGGCGTTCCGTTCGCTCAATGTTATCTCAACAACTAGACTGCACCGCTCATCCAACGTCAGTCGTTGTACTGGGAAGCGGCTTGGGATTGAGTTACTCTTCTACTCAATACATCCTGACTGCTGCTTGTTCTTATTTCCTTAAACGTTCCTTGGTGTTTTTCCAGTTTCACATCAGTGGCTTAAACACATTATTAGGATTTCAGTTCTTCTGAACGTTGCGGTTGGAACCTTCGTCTCAGGAGGCTGCCAACGTACCCGACTCTCTGTTCCTCTGCCTTATTTAATTACTGAGGCACGACTTCCCGTAGCACACCCCGGGTTCCAGTAGCTAATCTGTAATATTTCCTCAGCTAAAGCCATTGTCTTAGCGATTAGTTGCTAATGGGAGGAGCGAGCTGTAATAAGATGGACACTGCGGAAGAAATGACCTGTCTGGATCGCTTAACGTCTGAAACGTTTGACACGGATCAAAACCAGAGCTCGACACAACACTGCTGTTGACCTTCAGCTGTCAGAATCCAGCTAGTCTAAACAGAAACACAGTCTGGACCTGAGTCCAGAGATTTTGGGAGATCTTCCTAACGGGAGATTTTGTTTATTTATTTATTTGTTTATTCATTCTAAGTAAATCTATTAAAGATTGTCAGCTCTTGCATATTAATTCATTTATTCTGTACAGCAAGATGATCACACTAATGCAATTAATAATAATAATAATAATAATAATAATGAAAATCATTCCCAATCTCAGGCTGAAAAACGTTTCAGCAGAAATAGACACGGTTCCTATAGGAATGTGTTTTGAATTCTAGATCAGATCCAGAGAGAGCTTTCAGGTGTCTCTTTCACTGTCAGGAGTCTGATTTCAAACATAAACTCATTTTTCAGTCATGTGTATGTGTGTGTGTTTTCTTCATTACGTCCAGGGTCAACCAGGAGTTATGGGACCGCAGGGGGAACCAGGAATGGAAGGGTACACAGTGAGTTACTCTTGCTTTTATTGAAAACAAACACACGCACGCGGTTAAACGCTAAATCGCCCCGGGGAGTCCTCGCACGGAACGGCGGATTAGCAAAACAGAAACTCACAAAAAAAAAAAAAAGGAGAAACATTCTTTGTGATAATTTATACCAACACACACACACAAAAACATTCCCACACACACACACACACTCAGATCAACACCAGGATCTAAGCTTCTTCAAATCAATTCCTCAAATCTTAATAATAAACACGCTTTTTAGGATTTCTTCCTTCGCATTTTAATGTTTGGGTGAGATTAAATTAAAGCCTTACTCATCCTTGATTAGTTTCCCATGCGGAGTGTGGAGTAACACAATTCTTCCCACAGCATGTCTTGTATTTAAATTTTGTACAGATTTAGTTTGTCCACAATAATCACAATAGGAAGATTTTACAGACTCTACAATATATTCACAGAAGGATTACACCATACTGTATATTACCTACTCTACATTCACTAGTAACAATATTCCCAAGAAATGTACAGGCAATGGGCAAAGGTTTGCACACCCTGTCCATTCTCATTCAAAATCAGACTGCATAGTCCTGCAAAGCTTTGGTTTGATGAACAGTTACATACTGTTTAAAAACATTAAGGGAAGACTTAGTCCTGGTTTGGCTTCAAAATACACTACCAGTAAAACGTTTGGACACCCCTTCTAATTCCATGGTCAGTTTTTTATTTCTTTCTACATTGTAAAACATCTTGGGTTACTTTGCTGTAACCCTGTTCCCTGAAAAAGCGGGAACGAGATGCTGCGTGAAAATGCTATGGGAACATCTCTTTGTTCAACTGGTTGTGAAGCATGTGTGTATCAAACACGCCAAATTTTGGCTTATATAATCTCAGTCAGGTGATGTCATCTGATGAGGTGCACCTGCAGGTTATGAATAGGAGTGAACCGGAAACATCCTCAGGTCATTTTTTGTCTGAAAGGACGTGACGTCAGCAGTGCGGCATTGGAGTGCAGCATCTTGTTCTTGCTTTTTCAGGGAACAGGGTTACAGCAAAGTAACCCTTTCAAAAGCTACACTTGATGCTGAGTGAAAAAGCTATGGGAACGAGAATACCAACGCTGCCGCACTGCAATTGTCTGGACCCGCAGGTTGTATTGCATGTGCGCACAATACCAAAGAGGTCTCAGACATATTTTTGGGATGCTGACTCGAGGACCCACGAGCCCGGAGTATGGACATCCAAACTATAAACTCTGACAAATGTGTGCGGAGAGGACCAACCTGCTGCATCACACACTTGCTGCAAAGGGACACCTCTTGCCAGCGCAATTGATGAGGCAATCCCCCTGGTTGAATGAGCACTGATTCCTAGAGGCAAAGTGTGACCACGTGCCTCATAGGTTAGGGCAATAGCATCTCTCACCCAATGTGACAGCGATTGTCTAGTAGCGGCCGCAACCTATAATAGCATACAAAAAGCTGCTCTGACTTAGGCCACTGGACGTGCGGTGGACGTAAATCTGAAGAGCATGTACTGGACACAGTAAGTAAAGTCTTTCCTGCTCCAGAGCTGTAAAAGGCGGAGGATAGAAGGCTTCAAGAACAACTGGGTGCATGGTCAAGAATGGAACTTTCGGAAGATAATTCGGGTGAGTATGCAGAATAGCTTTGACTAGACCAGGGGCAAAATCTAGGCAGGACGGGGAGACTGACAAAGCCTGCAGATCCCCAATTCTCTTCAGAGAAGTAATGGCCATAAGAAAAACCATCTTAAGAGTCAGAAGCCTGATAGTTGCTAACTCTAGTGGTTTGAAAGGGGTGTCAATCAGACCTTCAAGCACAATCGCTAAGTCCCAAGAAGGGACCGTTGCTCTAGTGGGCGGCCTCGCCCGTTTAGCTCCACGAATACCCCATCAGTCAGAACATGGCAAGCCGAAACAGCGGCTACGTACGTTCTAAAAGTACTAGGGCATAAGCCAGAGGAAAACTTTTCTTGCAGAAACTCTAGCACTGAAACAATTCGGCAGTGGACTGGGTCTACATGTTTTGCCATGCACCAACTTTCAAATACACTTAATTTGAGGGCATAAGTTCTTCTAGTGGAGGGAGCCCTAGCACTTAGAATAGTTTCATTTACGCTGGCTGGAAGACCAGCATCTCTTAATTGGTCCCCCTCAGGGGCCAGACGTGAAGGTTCCAGAGCTCAGGTGGGGGATGAAATATTGTCCCCTGCACCTGAGACAGAAGGTCCCTCCTCACTGGAATCACCCACGGTGAAAATGCATCCGTGCATTTTATACATGTACAGAGTAACAGGGCTAGGCCAAATGGAAGGGCCTGATACTGGTAAGCTTTGCCCCCGAAAGCGAACCTCAGGAACTTCCTTTGTTGTGGCAATATTTCTATATGAAAATATGCATCCCTCAGGTCGATTGTCACAAACCAATCCTCTGGTTGGATTTGAGAAACAATCATTTTGGCTGTCAACATTTTGATGTCTAGCCCATGAATATGTAAAATTGGACGCAACCCCCATCTCTCTTGGAAACCAGGAAATACTGACTTTAGTAGCCTGGGTCTCTGTCTGGCAGGGGCCATGTTCTATGGCCCCTTTTTCCAGCAAAGTGTGTAATTGCAGAGTCAGCAGATGCGCTCGCTCTGGTTTCATGGAAGTGGAGACCACGCCATTGAAACGCGGAGGATGATGTGCAAAATGAATCCTGTAGCCTCTCTCTACAGTGCTTTGTACCTACGGAGGCATACCTGGCAGTAGGTTCCCAGCTGGCGACCATGGCAGCCATAGAACAGCCGATAGCACGGGCCTTCTGCTTGGTGGCATGGAGAAATAACTCTGTGCCTCGACAAACGCAGCGTCGTCGATAGACCCACCAGTGCTCAGATCTCTCAGCAGGTCAGCCTGACCCACTGCCTGAAAAGCTTTCCCCACCAATGAAGATGTTAGTCTACTTTCAGGAACACTGGTTATGATCTCATTTTTTTGCAGTGTAATACCAACAAAACAAGCTGTCTATTAGGATTAGCAGCTATAATTATCATTTTCCCTAACACAGATAAGTAACTTTTCAAAACATGTTACATGTTCTAGTTATTGCTAGCTCCTCAGTGTAGTACTAAAACCAACAGCAGGAGCTAAAACTAGCTAAGACTTAGCTGCAAGTTTCAACTGGCGAAAATATTGTTTGTTTTGCTACAATCAAAAGACTTCATTAATGGCTTTTGGCCATCTTGTTTGCTAACCATGCTAGTTTCAGGTACTTTATATTACTGTATATAACTAGCTTGCATGTTTTTTTAGCTAGATGTTAGCACTTAGCTTTAATCATGAACACTCGCTAGTGCCTTGTGAACATCAGCTCGGTTTTTGTGTATTTATTTTTTCTCTATACCTCTTTTCCGACTGTAGGGTCACATTGGCAAGCCTGGTCCAGCTGGACCCCCAGGACCTAAAGGTGAAAAGGTAATTAGCATTATCCACATTATTTGTTGTGTGTGTGTGTTATTTATTTTTTTTAGAAGGATTGTATGTACTGTATGTGCTAGCCATGACATTACTTTGTAACCACAGTGTGTGTGTGTGTGTGTGTGTGTGTGTGTGTGTGTGTGTGTGTGTTTTGTCAGGGTTATCCAGGGGAAGACAGCGGTACTCCAGGATCGCCGGGGCCCTTAGGTGAACCAGTAGGTCTAGATCTCCTTACACCTCCTTACATCATCACCACAGAACTAATCACTTCCTGTTTACTAAAACTCACTACAGTATGTGTTGAATACATATGAATAAAACAGTAAGTTGTCATACACTTGCTGTGGTTCTGCATGAAATGCAGTAGTGCTGTTAGATGTCTGGAATTAGTTTTTTTTGTGTGTGTGTGTGTGTGTGTGTGTGTGTGTGTGTGTGTGTGTGTGTGTTGGGCAGGGTCCTCCAGGTGAGAGAGGTGACAGAGGAGTCCCGGGAGATAAGGGATATCAGGTGAGTAGAAGAGGTCCACAAGGACTTCAGGTTTGTCTCGGGATCAATCTAATCCCAGGCTTAGATCAGGATTTATTTCTCAAAACACTAGTTAATTACAGAGGTGTAATGTGGGTCTGTGTCTCAGGGTCATGCCGGGGTCACCGGTGCTCGAGGGTCTGTGGGCCAGCAGGGGGCGCCAGTAAGTACATGATTTCTGTATGTTACTGTTTTAAATCTACAATCTGTGTGTGTGTGTGTGTGTGTGTGTGTGTGTGTGTGTGTGTGTGTGTGTGTGTGTGTGTGCATGTTCACTAGAGCAGAAGAAGAGAGCTGAGATTAATAATGCATTGTTCATTTTTTTTCTGTTGTCTTCTGTAATTATGGACTGATCAAATGTGACATGGGATTTTCTGTTTTAGGGATTACCTGGACTGCCTGGAGATTCAGGACCTGAAGGAGATAAAGGAACTCAGGTGTGTGTGAGAGGGGGGCAAGGAGTTAAAGGGGGCAGATAGATAGATAGATAGATAGATAGATAGATAGATAGATAGATAGATAGATAGATAGATAGATAGATAAAGAAAGTGTGATGAAGAAGAGAGAGAGAGAGAGAGAGAATGGGAGTGAAAGAAACAGAGAGAGTACGAAGAAACGATAGGTAGGGAAAAAGGATAAACAGGTACAGGGAGAAAGATTGAAATATATATAGTTAATAGCCAGATAATTAGAAAAGTGAAAAACAGATAAAATAAGAAAGAGACAGAGTGAGAGAGAGCGATGAGAGGGGCGGGGCATGTTGCCTCAGGGTTTTTGAAGCACTTGAATATGTGAATTCAAATAAATGGTAATAATTGGTAAAATTGTGTGTGTGTGTGTGTGTGTGTGTGTGTGTGTGTGTGTGTGTGTGTGTGTGTGTGTGCGTGTGTAGGGACAGCCAGGAAAACACGGTGCTCAGGGTCAGACGGGTTCTCCTGGTCCAGAGGTAAGTGCTGTTGCTGTCGTTGATTATTTTCCTTTAACAGTATGACACATATAGTGCGTCCTCCTTCACACTCACGTGAACCTTTACCTCGATAACCTAACCTGGATAACCAGGCACTAATTAAACGTCTGGTTGAGTGTGTGACAGAGTGTGTTGTGTTTCAGGGACCTTTAGGTTTGCCAGGGCCCAAAGGCATGATGGGATATCCTGGACCTGATGGTGCTCCAGGGTTACCCGGGTTACCGGGACCTCCTGGTCTGATTGGTCTCACAGTAAGTGTGGGAACCCAGGAGTTCCAGAATCTGATTAGTCAATCTTCTTTATTGTTTCTATGGTAACAACTTAGCTCATACACCACACAATGCTAAGTGAGGCTTTCTGATCATTCATGGAGGGAGTCTCCAGTGTCAGCTTTGTTTTAGAGACGCTTCTGTCGTGATTGACAGGGTGAGCGTGGCACGCCCGGCACGGAGGGGAGGGCGGGGCTTCCTGGTCAGCGTGGTGAGATCGGCCTTCCTGGTGCAATCGGAGACCGAGGCAAGCCTGGAATGCAGGTATGTTCTTCTTTTCTCCAACCGACACGTGAGCTTATCTGGTGGCTGCCTCATCTTTACCCCTGTGCATCTGTTTATACTTTTCAGGGAGAGAGGGGCTTGCCAGGTGACAGGGGGCCAGTCGGTGCTAAGGGCTTGCAGGGTGCCTCCGGGGACCAGGGCAGAAAGGGCGATGCTGGGGTCAAAGGTCAACCGGTGAGAGAGAGCTTCCAATTAAATATTTAAATCCAACAGTTATCAATTAGCAGTGTTATTGATGCTACGATGCATTAAGAGCATTGCACACTTACACACTACCTTAAGACTACCATGCTTACTATAACAGTAGCACGCTTCCATACTTGTCTAACTAGCTTACTTTCATGCCTGTCTACTCTACCACAATTAGCTATAAACTAACTAGTGCTAGATTGCTTGTTAGCTGTAAGCTAGCTTATTAGCATACTTGCACATTAACAGTCTAGAACACTAGCATTTAGCATTTACTCTAGAACATTAGCATTTGCTAGCATGCATTATATTATATTAGATTAGATCTTACTTTATTGTCACTGCACATCGTACAAGGCAACAAGATACAGTTAGCATAGCACCAGAAGTGTATTTGTCGCAGTGCTAAATAATTTGCGTATGTAAACGAAGGAGTTATGTACTGTGCAATGAGTTATACAATGATTATAGATGGATGCATTGGAGGAAGATATTGTATACCCTGGTTATGATATTTGAGAAGGTCATATACTGTACATGTGTGCAAGTTTTTATGGAGAGTGGAACGAGTAAGGTTATTATATACAGTATGTACAACAGTTATGAATAGTGCAATCCTGAGTGTTTACAGTTCATGTACAGTTCATGTACAGTGTATGTACACGTATATTAAGCAATTATCACTTTAGCCTACTAAATGTAGGATAGACTTTTTACAATCTATCATTTTAGCTTTGTAGCACACTAGCCTACTCTTTGCATGCTGGTATTTTTTTTTTTACACCTTAACATGCCTCTATAGTAAGCAACTACTACACTTGCCTACTTCTTGATTGCTAGCATTGTTACACCCTAGCATACCTGTCTGCTAAGCTACTAGAATCCACTAGCATTTTTACATCCTACAAGTAGCATACTGGACTTGTATATAAAGTTTGTAGCACTCTAGCCTACCACATTTGTGTTAGCATTTTTACATTCTAGTTATACTTCTACACGGTGGTACCATGGCATACGAAGACCCCGCCTTAAGATTTTTTGCCTTAAGTACTGAAAATTTGCAAGAAGGCATGGGTTCGGTTCCCAGACAATCCTCTTACCCTAGTCACTGGATGCAGTGCCGGTCCCAAGCCCAGATAAAATGGGACGGTGGCATCATGAAGGGCTTTCTGCATATCTCCTGTGCCAAATTGTTATGCGGATCAATTGTGGGGACATAGGACCATGGGTCACAAGGAGAGGGGGCAGGTAGGGGTAGCTCTGTGTTTAAGGCATTGGACTATGTTTCGGAACATCCCAGGTTCAAACCCCACCACCACCAGGTTGAGCAAGTTCTCTAACCTCAACTGCTCAGATATACTACAGATCAGTCTGTATAAGGGTGTCTACCAAATGCCACAATGTAGGAATGTTATCAAGGACGGTAGCAAGAAGAAAAGGGAGCTGCTGTCAGTTTAAAGCAGCTGGTGCCGAGAGGAATCATTAATTAAGGTTAAGTGAGGTTTAATGTCTATTTATTTCATATTTTACTTTATTTACATGTCTTTTCTAAATGTTTTAATTGTTAGTATATGCAAAAATATGATTATAGTGTTGGAAATTGGTAATATTGGTAATATTTTTGCATTTACATTTTGCCTCCGGAACGGATTAAATTCGTATGCCGAGGTTTTTAAGGCATACGTGGTTTTTAAGTTTATAGCACACTAGCCTTCTATTTGCATGCTAATATTTTTTACATCCTAGCATGCTTGTATATTTAGGCACTAGCACACTAGCCTACTCCATTTATGCAAGCATCTGTACACCTTGGCATACTTCTATATAAAGTTTATAGAACATTAGCCTACTACATGTATAGTAGCATTTCTACATCCTAACAAACTTGTACATTGTATTAAAATGCTAACACACTAGCCTACTAATTGCACACTATCATGCTAGCATGTTCCTGTTGAAAAGCTCAGATGTAGGACTATCCTGCACCCTCACCTCTTCACTAACCCTTATGCCGTGTCCTTAACACTCCTCCAGACTAAGCTGAGATACTCGATTCCCTCAGACTAATAAGCAGGCGGCGTCTGATTAAACACACTCAGCTTGAGTTCGAGATGGACGAGTGCAGGGGCAAAGAAAGTTCTCCGGTTCCCTACAGAACACAGAGACGATAGTGATGCTGAAACTGAACACACATTCCAGTGGTGTGTGTGTGTGTGTGTGTGTGTGTGTGTGTGTGTGGTCCAGATCAGCTTAACTCAGCTGTCAGTCATGTGTGTGTGTGTGTGTGTGTGTGTGTGTGTGTGTGTGTCTGTAGGGAGAAGTTGGAGACCCAGGCATCTTAGGACTTCAGGGTTTTCCAGGACCGAAGGTATGCACACACACACACACACACACACACACACACACACACACACACACACACACACACACACCATTGTGATCTTGGCATACCATTAGAATTATTGTTGATTATTATTATTATGAACATTCTGTTAATAATAATTATTACTATTCGCTGGGTCCAGGGGCCGAATGGAGATGTAGGATTTGCTGGAGTTCCAGGGCCCAAAGGACCGCTAGGTTCACTGGTGAGCTACATCACTAGCACTTAAACACTAGCACTTTTCAATAGTTTCACCTTTGCAAACCTACATACTTGCATTCTTACACACTTAAACACTTTCATACTTCTATTCTCACACACCTACGTACTTACACATTCCCATGTTTGCATACTTAAAAGGTTTGCACACATTCATACTTGCGTACTTGTGTACTCATACTTGCATGTTTGTACACCCTCATTCCATACTTCATATTTGCACACTTCCATACATTTTTCATACACCTTTAGGTCACACATTTTATACTGTCCTTGCATACTTTTCTATAAAGTCTAAAGTCTATTTAATAAATACGACCTTACACCTTCATTCTGCGCATTTTACGGGAAGATGGAAAACTTTTAGTTCATTACAAAATTCAACAGATGGCACTGTACATTTTTTTAACGTGCAGTTAAATTCCACGGCCACATCTAGTATGCTTATATATGCATACTTCAGTAATTGCACGTTTTTATACTTCCATACTTATATACTCTTACTTGCCTGCTTGTACACTCTCACACGTTTACACGTCCATACTTCAAAATGTTTGCACATTTTTATGCTTGCTCACTTTCATACTTCCATACTTGCACTTACCTGTCTCTAAATTCACATGCTGTTATAACTACATACAGTGGAACCTCGGATTGCGAGTAATGCGGTTTGCGAGTGTTCTGCAAGACGAGCAAAGATTTTAAATAAATTTTGACTTGAAAAACAAGCAAGTCTTGGTTTACGAGTATCATGTATCACGCATGCGTTTCTTGTTTTGACACAGACCATCATGTGATCACAACTGAGCCAATGATTTTTCTCTCTCTTGCGCTGCGGGATTGTGGGTAATCGTCTCCCTTGCTGGGTCTTAGTGCTCATCTCTCACTGGTATAATCAACATCTTCCTCTCTGTTTCAGCGTGTCTTCTATATGTGTGCGCATGCATAATTTGACACTGACACACACACCGACACACACACACATACACACACACACACACACACACACACACTCTCTCGCCTTTACAACCCCCTCCCCGAATTCACACACACATACAAACACACACTCTCTGCTCTACACACAAACTCTGCTCTGTCGCGATTCTTTTCAAAGGTAAAATGCTGGTTCATTTGTTATTCTTTTTTTACTTTACAGCAGTGATTCCGATAGTATGCGCTCACGCGAATGTCATTAGACAGATTTCTTTTTTTTTGTTGTTGAAACAGTGTTTCTGTTGTGTGTGTTTGTTGTGAAAGGAGGGGGAGGGGGGAGGGGGAGTTTTACTGTGTAAGACGAAGAGAGGGTAGGGGCTAATTCCACACACACACACACACAGCGGCTGCGCGCACAAACAGAAACACTTATCTGTTGGGATTTATTTTTACTTGCAGGTTAATTTGTTTAATTTTTACTTTATATTTTGTATTAATTATTTTTATGTATTTATTGTTTTGGGCTGTGGAACGAATAATTAGATTTTTTATTATTTCTTATAGGAAATTTTGATTTGGTTTATGAGTGTTTCGGAATACGAGCCCACTTCTGGAACGAATTATGCTCGTAATCCAAGGTTCCACTGTTCTTCCTTAATTGCACATTTTTATATGTGCATGCTTGCAAACAAGCATTTGCTTTCGTATCTCCACATGTAACTGGTTGTACATTTTCATGCTTTCATAATTCCATACTCTCACACATTCATACAGTACTTCATAGATTTCCACGTTGCATACTTAAAAACCTGCTTGTACTGTTCTATACAGTACATGCATACTTCATATTTGCACATCTTCATACTTCACACTTTTATACTTTAATACTTTCATCCTCTCACACTATACCTGCATACTTAAACACTTGAACATTACCATACTGCAATAATTGCTTTCTTTAAGCATTCTTTTCCCATTTTTATTTATACTTTGTACTTTGTTATCATTACAATAAAGGTGTAAATCGAAGGAGTCTCCAGTGTCAGGTTTTTCAGCGTCTTTAGGACTCTCTCTGTCCCTCACTGCATTTCTTTATTCCCTCGTTCTTTCTTTTTCTTTTTCATTACACAGATTTTTTAAAAATATTTGATGCATCCCTTGTGTATGTGTAAGACTCGTTGTCAAACTTTTTTTTCATGCCATCAATCATTTCTCATTATTTCTCATTAACTGTGTGTGTGTGTGTGTGTGTGTGTGTGTGTGTGTGTGTGTGTGTGTGTGTGTGTGTGTGTGTGTGTTCAGGGTTTTACAGGTCCTGTTGGTCCAATAGGGATGATCGGTCCATTAGGAAGACCTGTAAGTGTTTCTCTTTCTCTCTCTCTCTGTCTCTCTTGCTGTCTCTCTCTATTTGTTTGCTTAAGCTCATGTATGCATTTCTTTTTTCTCTCTCTCAGGGTCCACAGGGTCCTAAAGGAGGGACAGGAGAGATGGTGAGAAACATGTCTGCTTCTTAAAGTCTCACCTGTACAGAAAACTCCTTTTAAATGTGATTTATTCTTTACATGTTCGATTAAGACCAAAGGCATCACAGCTGTCACAAATATGAACAAGCTGGCATTCTTCACTTTCACTTTCAGTTTTACGTTTTGGCATCGCCGGCCTTGTGTACTCACTCACTGCCGGGAATAAAAACCTAATAAATGTTTACTGGAAGGTTTACTGGAACAAATGGAGCAAGTGCACCCCCCCACCATGACCAACCAACACGCACACACACACACACACACACACACACACACACACACACACACACACACACACACACACACACACAGGTTATGAACGATGAACCCAAGCTGCAGTGTTATATTCTGGCCTGTAGGAGCAGCAGAGCTCCATCACATTTCTACTCCGCTGGATTCTGGATTCTGATTGGACAGAAGGTGTTGATTAATTTTCTACAACAGCAGTCCTGACAGTAGTGCGTTACTGCGGAACTGATAACATCCTAATGCGTTATCACGTACAATACACGTGTGAATGGAAGGAGTCTCCAGTGTCAGGTTCTCCAGCATCTTCAGGACAGACAAGTTTGACCAGCTGTGTGTTTTGTTCTTTTACTTACTGTTGCTGTATTAACTTTTTCTCTTGCCCCAAAAGGGACCCCAGGGGCCGCGTGGTAATCCAGGACTGCGGGTAAGTGCGCCCAGTGTTATTTATATTTACGGTTAAAACTGGTACACGGTGAAATACACAGTGTTACAGTGTTTTTCTCATCGTTTCCTTGTTTTTTGTTCGGTTTCAGGGACCTCCAGGTGCTCCAGGACCATCGGTAAGAGAAGGTGTATTCCTCATTAAAAATAAAGCAATGTCCCAGACCACGATAGCGCACTTTACATCAGATCTGCTACAAAATAAAAAACATTCTGAACAAGGACTGCTTGGTGTCTAGAGTACTTCCAATTATAGAGTACTTCTCAGTGGAAATGGTTCTGGAACTGAGAAGCTCGACAAAGTTCAATAAGTCTCCTTCTTCAACCAACAAATCTTTGTAACTTTTTGTTTTCAATCAAGAAGTCTTTATAAATCTTTAGTTTAAATTAACGAGGCGTCTCTCTCTGTCTTCAAGACTTGTTGATTTAAGACGAAGACGTCCAATGACTTGATGAGTGAAAGCAAAGATTTAGGAAGACTTATTAATTGAATACAAAGACTTTCAGAAGACATATGAGGACTTGTTCAATGAAAACGATGACGTACTAAGACTTATTGAGGAATTTATACCCGCGCGTTGGTGTGTTTGTGTTGCTCTGCAATTACACCGTCTAACCTCTAGTTGGAGCTAATCAAAGTGGAATAACAGTTAAGTTTGTTTTTAATTAAATTACTGCAGCAGAGAAAATATTTACATTATTTCTTCTATTAGACTCACCGCGATTTGGTTCACGTTCGTCCCGATTCAAAAATGGAAGCGTGCAGGAGGAAGCCAGAAATCTGTAAATGATGAAGAAGAAGAAGTAGAAGAAGAAGTCAGAAATGCGATGCTACCGTGTGGACCAATCCCGAGAGTTCCCGCATAGCTAGTGCTCTCAGATCGTTGTACATGACGAACAATATTCTCTTAAATCAAACCGGCTGTGGAAGCCGAGCCAAGCGATTACTCACAGTTTTACTTCAACTCAGAGATAAATATTCACTTAGCCAGAAGTCTGAGTTGATTAAGTTTGGCTGCATTTAGATTTTAGAGAACGTAGCCAAAGTGTCAAGCTCATTTTTCTCACAATAATGTATGATGTTTAAACACAGACAGTTATGAGGTTGTGATGTTCAGTAAATCATCGAGCTGGTGAGAATAAACGAGCTCCAGCAGACTAACGAGGGGATTACAGGAGAGGGGTGAGAGGAGTGTGAGGTGTGTGAGGGGTGTGAGGAGTGTGAGGGTGTGAGGAGTGTGAGGGTGTGAGGAGTGTGAGGGTGTGAGGGTGTGAGAGTGTGAGGGGTGTGAGGAGAGTGAGGGTGTGAGGAGTGTGAGGGGTGTGAGGAGTGTGAGGAGTGTGAGGGTGTGAGGGTGTGTGGATGTGAGGAGTGTGAGGGTGTGAGGAGTGTGAGGAGTGTGAGGGTGTGTGGGTGTGAGGAGTGTGAGGGTGTGAGGAGTGTGAGGAGAGTGAGGGTGTGAGGGTGTGAGAGTGTGAGGGGTGTGAGGGTGTGAGGGTGT
>JAAGKR010001175.1:0-22923 GCA_011419295.1 Clarias macrocephalus
TATATATATATATATATATCCTTTCTTGTGCATTTGTTTATCTCTTCTTTCTCTCCCTTTTTCTCTCACCTGCTTTGACTTGTTTTTACATCCCCCAATCCATTTTGTTCTTCCAAATTCTACCTTTCAATCTATTTTTCGTCTGTTCCTCTCTCTTCCCCTTCTCTCCCTCCATTACTTTAAACAGTACTGATTCCCCATAGGACCGTCATGTTTTCTAAACCCAGAGGTAAACTTTGAACAAAATGCCCCGCTGAACATTCACACAATCTCCCATAACAGCCTCCTGAGGCAGAATGCAAAAGAGACGATAAATCGTTTTTTTTTTTTCTTTCTTTTTTTTTTCTGAGCATAAAAAGGAGATGAACGATGGGAGAAAAGCTATTCGCCGCTTTAACAAATGACATTGGGAGCGATGAGGCTGCTGGAGGTGGGTGGACGTCCTCGCTCATGTCCCGTTCTGAGCCCATGAATCAAAATCGAGCTGCTAAAGAGTTCAGGGATAATGGAGAAAACAACCTGCTCTCGAGTTTGATAAATTAGCATGGCACAAAGCTCAGCGCTGATCGATGCGATACAATTCGGTTGACATAATGGAATGAGCTCTGTGATATATCCGTGTCAGTATAAAAAGGCAGAACCTTCTGAGTTGAACTGCATAACTCAACAGGATCTAAAGTTCATTAGCAAGAAAGAAAGAGCCGGACTCAATGTACAAGTCCTGTGGAAAAAGAAATGTATCTCTACTATAAAGGCCAGATTTCAACAATGAATGCGCAGACCAAGAGAAACCAAGAGTTTAGAATGCAGAATTTAAAACAAATGAAAACCTTGAAAAATTGTAGAAAGCCAGACAACACTCCATCAGAACAAACGAGAAAAAAATAAAATAAAATTCACTTCCACAAGACAAGTAATGGATTTAATTTCATACCACATAAGCAGTCAACATAGCATTGAGCATATTAAGCACAGAGCCATAATAAATCCCACATTACCAAGTATTCACTCAGAAAGGTGTTTTACTGTATTTATCCCACATGATGGTTGAATTCTTGATGGAATTTGTCAGAAAGTGTTAACCGTTTATTGTTTACTGAAGTCCTTGTTCTGGACTGCTGTTGTTATAATTCTAATAATAAAAAAAAAAATTAAGATTAATAAACAAGAACAGTGAGAAGAAGACTAGCTTTAAATAAGACAGATTAAAAATCCATGTTATTTACTGGAACTGTGACTCATAGGTAGACTGTAAAATATATATATATATATATATATATATATATATATACTGTACATAAAACTGTGAAAATCTGGCAGCATGGGTGTCAAAAAAAAAAAAAGCATATAAGAACGGTGAAATAGTGTGGGGGGGGAAACACACACAAAATAACAGTTAGTGTATGTGCCACAAATAAAATTTGCAACTTTTATTTTATTTTACAGTCAGAAATTAAGTTAAGCAATTTAACAAGGGGGAAAAATCCCTATATTTATTTATTTATTTATTTATTTATAGAAGGGTTAAACATAGTTTATTTTTTAATGATCATTATTTCTCTTATTTTATAGCTAAATAGTTTCCGTACAAGGCCATTTCTGTTAAATAATATAATAAATTATAAAACACCACATCCCTGAGCAATTATTTCTGTAAACTCCACTTGAAAGTTATTTATGCACTATATATGATTCTAACAGAGACAGGGAAAAACATAAATGCTGTGTTGTTAAGGAATGACTGTATCGTTAAATTGGCTCCAAAATCTTATTTTTATTTTTCATTTAAATTATTTATTTTTTATTTATATTTTTTTGCATTTAAAGTTGCAAAATGTTGCTATCCCTCTATGATCCTACAGGTGGTGCTCTAAACTACTCATACATTGGCATTTGACACAGCATCCTGTGTGGGAGGTGCAAATTATTTGTTAAGTGTGTTTAGAATTGTAAAAAAAAAAAAAAAATTGATATAAGTTTGGGATATTTATAAAATCTTGATACTTGTAGATTCGCAATACAAATCAAATCAGCACCTATAGGTATCATGATAATAATATTGTATCGGACGCTCCCTGGTGGTGCCCATCTGTACTTTTCAATTACTTTAAGTCTTGCTTAAAGGACGATTGAAAAGCTTTGTCTTTTGAAGAGCATCACTGCCTATACTAGAATGAAAATACAACTTGTACCAGACCATACTTTGTGCTGATTGACTTTCTGCTGCTGTGGTGGTGCTCATAGCATGTCGGCGACACCATGACAGCGGTAAATGACATAAATTTTCAGAGAAACCATGCTTTTACAGTTACCAAAAGTCAGGATATAAGGTATAAGGGTATTCATCTGGTCCTATGATTTTCAAAAACATTTCTACACATTCTTACCCATAATAACAAAAATATAATGCCATTCATATAAAAATATAAATCTATATAATGTTTCTTGCAAATTTTGCACAAATTCTTGTCAAATAACAGCTAATATCTTATATGAAATAAATATGCTTTGGTGTCTAAATATGGGAAGATTGTAAACAGAAGTTTTCCAAAAAAAAAAAAAAAACCTACTAGAAAAAGAACTAGTTTAAAAAAAAGCAAATATTTTGAGGTAAATATCATCTACAGTTTTGCCTTGATTGTTTAGGAACATTTTGTGTAAATTAGTAACCAAAAAGAAAAAAAAATGTATATAAAGAAAAAACAAAGAATAAAAAATTTTAAAAAATAAAAAAGAAAAAACTGTTGATTTGATTCAGATTTTTTTGCATTGTATGTTTTATATACAGTTTATACACAAGAGGGAAATTTTAAAAATAGTTTACACCATTATTTGCAGTATTTCTTTTTTATTATTATTTATTTATCCCACATTTTCTTGTGTGTGTGTGTGTGTGTGTGTGTGTGTGTGTGTGTGTGTGTGTGTGTGTGTGTGTGTGTGTGTGTGTGTGTGTGCAATTTTATATATGTGAGTGAGACATCAAATGAAAATCTCTTGAACAACAGGAAACATTAAAATGTAAAATATTTATAAAAATATTAGAAAATTATTTTGTAAAATGATCATGAAATACTTAGAACAATCATAAATATTTGGTCTGACCTTACAATTAAAAATATTTTAGTATATTTAATTACTTTTAAAATAATCAGTACAAGAAAAAAAAATATATATATATTACATACATTTGCATATTTTGAGCGATTTCTCTTTTATGTGCTAATATATCTTTTTATTCCTGGTGTGCAGCCCTGTGCCCCAAGAGGTGAAAGAGGCGAGGAGCAGGAGGAGGGCAGGAATGTTCTTCTGAAAAGGCAATCAGGCACAGACAAAGAGAGAGAAAGATGCTAAAATTCAAGCTGCAATCAGAGGCCTTTGTACTGCCAGCTAAGCCTGATGACGGTCGCTCTCTATGTTACACACACACACACACACACACACACACACACACACACACACACACACACACACACACACACACACTGAATAGAAAAAAAATCTCAAATCTCTTCCTCTGCCTCAGCTTTTTTTTTTTTTTCTTTTTCTGGAGTGTGGGTTAAAGTGGCGTTCGTTGGGAATAGCAGATCCACGTGACTCAACATGACATGACTAATTACACTGCTTCCACTGTGAACCAGGATGATTTAGGAAGAGGATAATCACCAAACTAAATCTAGGGGCTGAGTAGAGTCATGGCTGCCAAACTATAAACCGG
Organism: Clarias macrocephalus; assembly: GCA_011419295.1. Taxonomy (NCBI): domain Eukaryota; kingdom Metazoa; phylum Chordata; class Actinopteri; order Siluriformes; family Clariidae; genus Clarias; species Clarias macrocephalus. The sequence continues at coordinate 3,716 of JAAGKR010001175.1, forward strand.
ACTGAGAAGACCCCAGATGTGGCCTTTTCCAATGATTAACTCTGTCTTTTCTCTCGCTTGCTTTGGTATTTCATCTTTTTAAATGTTTCTTCACATTTAATCTAAATTCACGAAATGAATAAGGCTTGCAAATGCTAGTAACGACAACTCATAGACTTTGAATTATTGTAATACTGCAAAAAGATCATTCACACAGGCCACTCCAGTGTGCGTCTGTGTTTAGACAGGGAAAATATAAGAACATACAGGACCATCCTCTGCGTTTTCCCATTTCCCTTCTGTATAGAAACCTGTGCTTCACCAAAATGTTCAGATTTTCCTTCCTATGATGTCTTGTCCTCTTCTTCTTCGTGTTTTAAAGTGTTTTGTGTCGTATTACTGCAACATTCTGCTCCGCCTCTTTATCACCCACTTATGTGTACTTTCCTTTATGATGTCATAAGGGGGAACTAATTTTAAACGAAGTAATTTGCATAGACCCTCCCCCTCCTCCTCCAGCTTTGTGCTCAGTCTCACCCACTAACTGCTTCTCTGGATGTTTAGGGCGGTGGTGGCTCAGAGGGCTGAGACACTGAGTTATTGATCAGAAGATCGGCGGTTCGATTCCCAGCTCAATCAGGTTGCCATTGTTGGGCCCTTGAGCAAGGCCCTTAACCCTAACTGCTCCAGGGGCGCTGTACCATGGCTGACCCTGTGCTCTGACCCCAGTTACGCTGGGATATGCGAAGAAGGAATTTCACTGTGCTGTAATGTATATGTGACAAAATAAAGGCTTTACTTACTAACTGCCATTTTAGCAGACACACTGGTTGCAGTAATGTTCTGTTGTTTGCTGGACAAAGGACACTAAAGTGTCTTTTCACTCCTATCCTCTGAGAAAGTGAAGACACATGGGATGTTGTTTATTTATCCCTGTTTTCTTTCTTTATCTGAAATTTTCCACATTTTTTTTTTTGTACTTTAGCCTCCAATGATGAAAGTGGACTCCAAAACACATCTCCTGTTATATCGATCTTCCAGCCATCTAACACACCTGTAGAAATGCACCTGCTCTCTGAAATCACTCAAATGAAGATCCTTTTGCCATCTCAGGGAGTTTTTTCCCTGCCATAGTCGCCCTCGTGTTGCTCACTAATTATGATTTCCTTTTTATTGAATTGAATTGAATTATGGTGGAAACTGTCTGACAGCTATTTCCAAAGTCTTATACAGTGCCTTGAAAAAGTTTTAATTGATTAATTAATTAATTAATTGATTGATTTATTTATTTTGGGCACATGTTTTCATAAGGGGGCAAATACTTTTTTTTCGCGGCACAGTATATGTGTGCTTTATTTTCGAATAAGGGACAGTCTAACATTGAAAAAAAAGGATGTATTCATCATTTTGTTCATGAATAAACAAGGAATGTCTGTTTAAGGTTAACACTTACATGAACTAACTTGTTTGCATTGAGGAAAATATTAAATGCAGCTTTGAAGAAAAAATATATAAAACACGTTGATTTTTTATGACTTAATTAATTCAGTATTATAGTATCAGCCTAAGATTACATTATTGTGAAATTTACTTTATACATATTTACCTTGATTCATTAATTCCTGGCTGCCATGTGGAAGGTCCTGGGTTCAATTCCCGCCCAAACCACAGACATGGATGTGGCGTCGGTCCAAAGCTCAGATAAAATGGGAGGGTGTCAGGAAGGTCATCTGGAGTAAACCCTATGCCAGGTTGTGTGTGGATCAGATAGTCTGCTGTGGCGATAGTAACAACTCGGTATCATTAAGGGAATGTTTAAGTGAATAATTTTCCTTTGTATCTAGTTATGTTTTTTTTTTGGCATAGTAAGATTAGCTTTTCTTTCTTTCATGAAAGTTTAGATTAATACATATTCAGAAAAAAAATCAAAAGCCAATTATAATAATAATAATAATAATAATAATAATAATAATAATAATAATAATAATATGCGAAGCTAACATTGCAAGCTTCATGGCAAATCCTTCTAGCACTAGTTATATATGCCTTCAGTGAACAATCATTAAGTTATGCCACACACACACACACACACACACACACACACACACACACACACTCACACACCTCCCCATACATAAAAGTCTGTTTATTTCTCAGACAGAAAAAAAAAAAAGAAAGAAAATAGTGCAATTCCAGTCAAAGCACAAACTCCATTAACAGATTCGTATCACGTTTTTCACTCGCAGAAATTAGCTATGGTGTTTTACACCTCGGTTTCTAAGACAGCACCTTCGGTGCATTTTAATTACGCGAGCAAAATTAAAATTCACGCAGTGGCTTATAAGGCAGCAGCGCCGAACAATAACAATAAAAAATGGCTCATAAAGTGCAGCCGATTTATTGAGCAGCCGATTTGATGGCTCCTGCAAGATTCGAAATTACTAATCAACATTCTCTCTTCTCTCTGCTCGTGTGTGTGTGTGTGTGTGTGTGTGTGTGTGTGTGTGAGCCTGAGTGCGTATATATCTGTGTGCACTGCAAGTACTACTTAACTGGTGCTCAGTTCAATAAAAGTTGAAGAACTTTAGTTTGGGTCTGGCAAGTAGCTTAGGTTCTAACCGTGTAGGATCATAAATCACACCAGTGAAATGTGTGATGGGTATCATCGACTGTGTGTTGTGCTTGTTGTCATAGAAACCGTTTATGTCTCTGTTTATATTTCTATTTGCAATTCGGTTTACTCAAAAAAAAGTGATTTAGAAGGAATGCATGTAGGTCCTAAAAGGACACAGTTACTAATTAATCATTACATTTCAGGATGGATCTACATATGTTTATATATATATATATTCTGGATGTTCTAAAAAGTGTATTGTGACATACTTTACCATAACAGTAAAATTTTAATCATTATGTTGTCTAGCCGTACAATAAATAGACCCATTAAGTGCTGTGTGTTACTATAGAAACTACAACAGTCTGAGCTTGAGCATCCATATATGAATGATATACACCTCCTAATTCCATGCTCTTTCCTGATGTTTATTTCTTTCTACATCATAAAACAAGGCTCAAAGCGTCCAAAATATACAATAATCTCCTTTGAACAGTTGATATTAAGATGTTTCTGCTACTTCTGCTCTGTAAAGCTTCATAACGGCTCTGATCTGAGGTGCTGGTTGTTAATTGGTGATTTCTGAGGCTGGTGACTGACTCTAAATGAACGTCATACTGTTCTTGCAAGAACTGTTCCAGAACAGCTGACCTTCATGTCTTAAAATAACATCGGATTGTTGTTGTTGTTGTTGTTATTGTTGATGAAAATGATGATTCTAATTACCTAATGCCATGTGTGTTATTTCATAGTTTTAATCTCCAGTATTGTTCTAGAATGTAGAAAATAAGTCACAAAACACACAGCATTGTATATAAAAGACCATTTTTCAGACAAAAGCTACTTGCATGGAAAAAGAAGCAGGTGCGACAAAGGTAAATGTTCAGTAAAACTAAGCAGCTAATTTCTTTATAAAACTGCACAAATTGTACCCAAGACTATATTTTAAGTGAAGAGTCGTCACACCAATTATTTACTTTGTTTTACTAATTATTTTGTAATGTTTTTTTTTCTTTTTTTTTCTTCATATTTTTGAATGTAGAAACTTTTTTGGAGACATTCTTCCTCTAAAGCAGGTCATTTCAGCATAGTAAATTTTTGCACTAATAATTTTAAAAGGAACTAATCTCAAATTATCATATCCTGTGGGCAGATTGCGATGAAACAAAGCCTATATGTTACCTCAAGCTGAGCCAAATACCCATTAAAACTGTGTTCAGTAGTTTTTACATGATGCCTGCACAAACAGACAGACAAATATTTCTAAAACATTGATAAAATCTTGATATGTTCTATTACTCATCTTACATCCCCCCATTTTTTTCACAAATATCATCAATGTACAGACACGACGACTTTAGTTTTACAGTTTTATTTTATACATACAGTAAACATAATTAAATTTTTAAAAATTTCTTCAATTTTTCAAATAATTGTGCAGTTGAGTGTGCAGTTGATTCCTACTTAAACACAATCTCACACCTTCATCCCTCGTTTTTCTTATATATATACACTGTACTCACAATAAGTTAGGGAGATTGTTGTTTAAATGAAATATTTTCCTATTTGCTCTCAATTTTAATGAAATAAGTTCACTTTGATGTTACTAATAATGTCTGAGAAGAAACACTATTTTCATTAGTTTAATATTCATTACCCCCAAAATTTAGACAATAAGAAGGAATAGCCTCAAAATAACAAAAATTGTCAGTAGCGGGTGTTTCCACCATTTGTCGCAATGACAGCTTGACTGCGACGTCTGATGCTCCTCACTAGCCTCATGATGTTGTTCTGAGGCGATGTGTTCCAGTCTTCCACAAGTTCTACACGCAGTTCAGCCAGGTCACGTGGGGGTGGGGTACAATCATCCGGTCTCTGCTTCAGCTGGTCCCAGACGTGCTCTATGGGGTTCAGGTCAGGGGACATTGATGGCCACCATTATGAGGCAGTCCAACTTCCTGAGGTCGAGCTGTGACAATTCTGCCACAATGTGGTGGAGCATCATCATCCATGAACTGAAGGTTGGGGATGATGATGTGTTCTATGATGTCACTGAGGTAAGAACGTGCAGTGACTGAGCCATCTACAATAACCAAATCTGTTTTGGTGATGCCTGCCCAGACAGTTGCACCTCCTCCACCAAAGCAAACCCTGGGGACCATGTCGACCTCAGCGTATCGCTCACCTCGCCTTCTCCAGCAACGGTGACCGACACTCATCAGTGAACAGGACGGTAGACCACCGCTGCATTGTCCAGGTCACATGGTCTTGTGCCCACTGCAAGCGTTCACGTCGGTGTCTCGGTGTCAGTGGAGTCGCCTGCAACGGTCGTCTTTCATTCAAGCCGAAGAGTCGGTCGCGAATGGTTTGTCTGGAAACCCAAGTACCCCTCACATCTCGTAAATGAGCCTGCCTCGGTGTGGCAGTCGCATAACGATGTCTGAGTGCACAGGTCCTTAGGTACTGGTCATCCTTGTGGTCTGTCACTCGTGGGGCTCCAGTACTGGGTCTGTCATGAACTCTGGTGTGTAGTCCAGAGACGTTATTGGGCAATCATGGGCTATTGCGAATACAGTGCTAGACTGCTTGTTTGGACTAGATTTTGCTTCTTTGTAAAATATTATTATCCTTATTCCTTTACTTCTTCTTCTTATTATTATTATTATTTATTTGGTAATAGAAACAACCATTAAAATATGTGGTATCTCTTTGCCAATGTATCCAATCAAGTGATGCGTAAACCAGAAGAGGCATTGTGAAATCATGAGGCGTAGCGAATACTGCAAAAACTATTGGAGCGTGTTTGAATTAGATTTTACTTATTTGTTCCGGTATAAATAAGATTTAATAAAGTAAATAAGGTTTAATCTGTGTCTGTGTTTGACATCAATTCATGTAAAATCATCTAATCATATATTAATAATATGTCTAGACAATATTTAATGGGAATATTTGTTTTTTGTTATTGTTTATATTTGAAAAAAAATCAATTGCACTTGTTTAAGAATAAAAGTGTTTATAATAGTAATCTGTAAATAAGGTTTAGTGTGTGCGGATGTGTTTGACAATAATTCATTAAAAAATGTGTGATCATAAATTATTGTAATATGTTGTTTTAGTTTTATATGAGAATTTATGTATTGTTATTGTTTATGTTACAGATTTTCAATTGTATTTGTGTTTATAAATTTAGTCTGTAAATAACACAAACAAAATAACCCTAGCAGCACTCAAAAGCATGCAAGGGCACAAAAACAACTTGCGTATGTTATTGTTTTCTTATGTAAAAAAAAAAAAAAAGCAATAACAAATACGAATTGAACAAATACCAGAAACAAAACATTTTGCCAACTTTTGTACACTTTTGCAAAGTAATTTGGATTTAGAAAGTACTGTGTGTAAAAGACATCAAAAATCTAATTCCTTTATAGGTGCTATGACAGGATCTAGCTCGTTCCATGTATGTTGCAAAACATGAAATATAACTATCAATGGATAAAAATGTACTGAGTACTGGGAAAAACCCACTACGCATTGAGAGAGAACATGCAAACTTCATGTACACAGAGGTGGGAATCGAACCTGGACTGTATAGAGGTGCAAGGCGACATGATGCATGATGGGCTCCAGGGATGAGCTCCAGACCCCCAGTGATGCTGTACACAGGATTAAATGGTATAGATAATGAGTGAGTGAACTTTTTCAGAGGTTGTTGATTATTTTCTAATTAAACCACCTGAAAAAGCTTTTGAATAAAAATAAAAAAATAATAATAAATCTGTTAACACGGTATAAATTATTCAAGCATGTTTCGTGTTGACCATATGTTATAGTAGCAAAACTCTATAAATTTCAATATTCAATATAATTCACTTTTTGATTCTTATTTTATCATTCATTTTAAAGGGAATAATTTACTTATTTACTGATTAAATTTACTTTTTATTTTTATTTATTTATTTATTTATTTATTTATTTATTAAATTTTTTTGGAAAGACTGATGGGTCTCTAGTGTGTGTAGTTGGACAAAAAAACAAAACAAAATAACAACAAAGAAAAAAAAAAAAAAAAGCTCTATCCTGACTGTTCCTGACTAAACTCCAAATTCTGAAGCTGTAATTGATACTATTATAAAGTTGTTGTTTGTTGAACTTGTTTGATGAATTTCAGCACTGTGTAATATTGCTAATGATACCTTGTGCTTCATGATGAAGCAGGATAGATCTTCAGTATAGTCATTTTGAGGAATAATAATGTACCAGAGAACTGGAATGAAACCTTTTCAGCCAACTTTATCAGCTTTTGGTAACAACAAAACCATTGTGTGTGTGTGTGTGTGTGTGTGTGTGTGTGTGTGTGTGTGTGTGTGTATATAAGAGTGTTATTTCATGATGATATCCTGAATTTGAACCTGCTTAGTGATATACAATTTTAAACAGGGCTGACTTGGAGCTACATCTCTGGTCCATCTTTTAAGAAGTAAATGAAAAATAAAAGAGATTCTTCAGAGTTACATTAGTGCAACGGAATGTTAGGGAGCAGGACATTTAAAGCCATAGACATTGAAGTGGTACATCTGAAATATATATTTCAGCTGGGAAATTTGCAGTATATTGTGAAAAAGTCTCGAGCCTCCCCCTAACATATTCATATTTTTCTTCCATAGAGACAGACTTGTATTTTTTTTTTTTTTTTATATATTAAAAAAATAAATATATATATATATATATATGAGGAATAGTTTTCCAGGCTCCCTGGAGGACCTTTTTGGCTCCCATTTTTTGGCAAGTTTTTGTCTTTCGTTTTTCAATTCAGTCCCAGTACCTGAGCAGTTTCATAAGAATGTTTCCTTTTTTGTTTGTTGAGTCACACAGTGACCTTTGAATCATTTAAGCACAACAACCACCTACCTCAAGGCATGAACCAGTAAGAATCAGGTGTAGATGATCAGCCCAGTGATTAGTATACTGGTGATGCTGAATGTTGAGTGGTTGGAACAGACGAGAGGGGAGACGAGGTCGCTGCTGAGTTGTTACTGTACATAAACAACCCTTTTTTTTTTGTTTTATTTTATCATTTTGCATCTTTTGGCACTTTGCAGCCTGTCACAGTAAAACATTTGTTTCCATTTCTTTAATTTGATCTACATCATTTAATTTCATTTCAAGAAATATCGAGAAGGGGCATCTCAAGCCTGTACATTAGCTTGATTAAAAAGCAGTGCATTTTGTGAGCTTTTTTTGTGAGGAATGTGCCATTGCTGTAAACAGATTGTTAAAGTATAAACACAGATTGTAGATATTAATTAAAGGAACTACTGTACCTAGTTACTGTGTGTAATGAGATATATTGCGTAAAAAAAAACAGATATTAAGATATCAGAACAAAACAACATTATATTAGGACAATAATTTTTTTTTTTTTTTTTTTTTTTGTAAGGCTATAGAGGGGAACAAGATCGCCTCAAAAATGGCACAATGTTAGCAGGTGCAGCAGTGACAGCTCTGAATAGAAACTTATCACCGAGTCCATCTGGATATTAGCATCTTAAACAGTGCAGCTCCTACAAACAGGGTAATAAAAACGGGTTATCTGTTGAAGAAATGGGGCCAGGAATACATAGGAATCTGGAGCCGCGTGAAACCAAGTGGCTTTTTTAAAAATGTCTTTATTTATTTATTTATTTATTTATGTATTTATTTTTATGAGTGTTGAGGGATCTGCTTTTTTCAGTTATAAATCGCTTCCATCAAACTGTACGGCTGCAATGACAAACAGCTACAGAGAGTTATGGTCTACATTCCCCATCTGCTGGCACCATTATTGAAAAAAAGCCAACCTGCCTGTGTGTGGGTGTGTAGGTATGCCGCCTTCCATTCCAATTTCCCAAGGAGAATTTACCCATAATGCAATGATGTATTCCATCAGCACGACTTCGGCTAAGCATGACTGCCTTTCTAGGGCAGGAGCGGGCGAAAAAAGAAGAAGAGAAAAAAAAATGCAGCACAAAGTCGCCTACTGAAGAGATTAATAAGACTCAATTTTAGATATCCAGACTTCTCTCATTCTCACTCCTTTCTGTTTTTACCTTTGCATTCCCCCCTCTCTCTCTCTCTCTCTCTCTCTCACACACACACACACACACACACACACACTTACTTTTGCCTTTACCCATTTTTAGGTACAAAAACTGCATCCATAATAAATCTTTAAAAGCAATGTTCTAACCTTTTTTATTTTTGGACTAGGCAGATTTACAACTGCTTAAAACTTTACTTGTGTTCATGATACATGCAAAAGATAAACTTATTTTCTTATGAACTTATTTTTCTTTTTCAGAATTGTAGTAAACATTTCACCAAATGAAGGTATCATCAAATATGCATAATAAATAAATGAATGAATAAATAAATAAATAAATAAATAAAACTTTACACGGACCTACTGAAAGCAAGCTTTACTAATACTTATGTTTAAAAGGCTTTGGATTTCTTTAATGGCTAAAGGACCAAGTGAAAAGTTTAGGGTGGCTTTAAAATGGCTGCTTGTTCCTATGGAGACTATACTGTACAGTGTGCCAGCCATTTCGAACCATTCTAACTGTGTGAGCTGCATGAAGTATTGCTCTGAGATCTGCTGCTTATATTTCCAGAGTGTGCCGGCAAAAACAAAAATACAATCAAGTATTGAGTGATGTGAGACTCAGTGGGTTTCCTCCCATTGCCGAATTTGATCCCAAACCAGCATAACCTTTAGACTGCGGAAAATCAGTGTTTTCTAGATTGTCAGATTTCGGTAAGGTGCATCACGGTGTGGGAGAAATCTTGTATATGTGTCAAAAAAGAAATAAAAATCAGCCATGCTTGAAAACTGTATAGTAGTTCATCAGTTATTTGAAGAAGGATTTTCGCAGGAAAGTAATTTAGAGATGGAGGGAAAAATCCAAAAGATCCAATGTGTGATAATTTCACTGACTCTTTGTTTTTCATCATTTTTAAATATGTGCATGTTCGCGTTTGAGATAGTAAGTAGTAATATCAAATCGTGACACCAACGGAATTGCAGAACAAATTAAATCAGCATCTAAACTACCATGACAATATCGTATTAAGCGATTCCTGGTTCTTCCTGTCCCTAGTTGACAGTATATGTCATTTGTACTGTAAGTGGTTGTGGTTAGCTCCGTCGCTTTGCACCTCCAGTTCTTTGGCTTGGTTCCCACCTGGGATCTGTGTGTATGAAGTTTGCATATTCTCCTCATGATTGCTGGGTTTCCTCCTTGTTCTCTGTTTTTCTCCAAAAACATGCTAATCGGCGTTCCCAAATTGCCCATAGTGGGTGAATATGCGACACCTCCATGGTGCCTTGTAGAACCACAGAGGCTCCTAGATGGGTGGATGGATGGACATACCGTACCCATATACTTATAAACATATCCAGCTCTGGACAAAAATAAGAGACGACTGCCATTTACTTCCGAAAACTTCAGGAATGTCATCAAGAGTAAGATGGAGGGTGACAAACCACCAAGCAAAGCTGAGATGTTTGCTTTTTGGCAAAAAAAGAGTGGCATAAAGTTACCCAACAGCAATGTGAAAAACTGGCATGAAAGCTGTAATTGCAAATCGGGATTATAAAACCAAATACTGATTTCTTAATGTTATTTAGCCAAAGCTTTAACACAATTTGTTTACAAATTAATTGCATTTTGCTTTACTTAAGCTATTAAAGCGCTGCAAATACTGCATGATCTTGGGTTATTTTGATGTGTTGTGATGTTATCGTTTCCTTTAAATATACACCCTAAATAACAATAGTTACAGTGCCCTCTATAATGATTGGCACCCCTGGTTAAAATGTGTTCTTTAGCTTCTAAAAGATTCCGTTTTGTTCTAAATAACATTGGACCACAATGGAAAAAAAGACGAAATTCCAGCCTTTAATTCAAGTGCATTTATTCAGTTATCCATATTAAGAAATAATTCTTTCACATCAAATCATGGGTGCCACAATTATTAGCACCCCTGATGTTTAATACCTTGTACAACCCCCTTTTGCCAACAAAACAGCACCTAATCTTCTCCTATAATGTTTCACAAGATTAGAGAACACAGAATGAGGGAGATCTTCGACCGTTCCTCTTCGCACAATGTCTCTAAATCATCCAGGGACCCGACTCCTCTCCTCTGCACTCTCCTCTTCAGCTCACTCCACAGGTTTTCAATGGGGTTGAGGTCTGGGGACTGAGATGGCCATGGGAGGAGCTTGATTCTGTGTGTGGTGAACCATTTCTGTGTAGATTTGGCCACATGTTTTGGGTCATTATCTTGCTGAAAGACCCAGTGACGACCCATCTTCAGCTTTCGGGCAGAGGCCACCAGAATGTCCTGGTATTTCAAAGCATTCATGATGCCATGCACCCTAACAAGGTTCCCAGGGCCTCTGGAAGAGAAACAGCCCCACAGCATCACCGATCCTCCCCCAGACTTCACAGTGGGCATGAGGTGCTTTTCTGCAGACTCATCTTTTGTGTCCCACTTATAGTGTTTGATGCCAAAAAGTTCTATCTTGGTCTCATCTGACCAAAGAACACGGTCCCATTTGAAGCCCCAGTACCGCTTAGCAAACTCCAAACGTTTGCGTTTATGATTGTATGCCTCCCAAAGAGCTTGTTGGCATGTAGATAGCATCAAGTAACATCCAATTCTTAATCCATGGGGTTTTATTATGATGTTGGCTCCACCCCCTTTGCAGCTACAACAGCTTCAACTTTTTGGGAAGGCTTTCCACAAGGTTTAGGTGTGTGTTTATGGTCATTTTTGACCATTCTTCCACAAGCGCATCTGTGAGGTCAGACGATGATGTTGGATGAGAAGGTCTGGCTTGCAGTCTCCATTTGTAATTCATCCCAAGGGTGTTCTATCGGGTTGAGGTTAGAACTCCCAGTCAAGTTCTTCCACACCAAACTCACTCATCCGTGTCTTTATTGACCTTGCTTTGTGCACTGGTGTGCGGTCATGTTGGAAATGGAAGAGGACGTCCCCAAACTGTTCCCACAAAGTTGCGAGCAGGAAATTGTCCAACTCCCAACATGACTGCGCACCAGTGCAAGTCATACATGATTACCACACAACCATTAAGTAAATAAGCATATTAAATTCACAAGATATTTAAGACAGTCAAGAGGTTAATTTAGGTCAATTTGATACAGTCTAGAAAAAAGAAAAAAAAGTTCAAATATGTGAGAACACCCCTATACGGCCTAACACACATACGCTTCAGTTTTTGTTTATTTTTGATTGCTCAAAGCTTTGGGCTCAAAAGGCTCAAAAGGAATTAAACAATATCATCAAATCCACCTCTAAAGGACACAAGGATCACTTGTTCTACTGTTAAATCAATATAGTGGCGTTGCCTCAAAAAGCACAGTGCTCTGGAGGAGAAGAGACCCTGGAGAACACAATCTAATCCGAGACCTGTTCCGTCGATCAGAATGACACTTCTAGGACGACGGGCGGGGTCAAAGGTTGTCCCGCCTCACGGTCTGATTCTGTCAACCATGCCAAAGTGGAGGAGAGTGTGGCAACAGCAGGACAAGCCCCTAGAGCACTGAGCTGAGCTAACTCAAACAGGTGTGTGATTGTGTGTGTGTGTGTGTGTGTGTGTCCTGAGAAAACTTAAGAAATGTGATTTTTTTTCAGAAGTCTTTTCTGTCCTTCATGTCCACTTTTCCACCAGTCTTCCAAGTTTTCCACCAGTCAAAACACTTTGTCATCCCTTAAATTTATTTTTCCTAAAATCCTTGTATTTATTTAAGCTGACTTTTTTGACCTTTTATTCCCACATACCATTGCGGAGTCTAGACCTGAACAACTGGTCTAGACGCCGCAAACACAGATCATAACACCGCCTCCAGAGGTCTGTACAGTGGCCGCTACGCATGATGGGTGCATCGCTTCATGAGCTTCTCTTCTTACCCTAATGCGCATCTTGTTCTGGAATCTGAACTCATCAGACCACATGACCTTGATCCATTGCATGTTGAGAGTTCTCATTATATTGTGTTATCTTAATGCTATGGTTTTATAGTTGATGTTTCACTAATTGGTTACGTGATCTCTATTCATCTTTTTTTGACTACATTTCTATCAGTTGATCACTTCAAGGTGTTGATAATGTGTTGAAGGGTTCCTAACCCAGTTCCAGCAATTTCTCCTTAGTTGATTTCTTTGCTTAATGCAGACCAATAATTAGACCCTTCTTCAATAGTGAGTTTTTACTTGGCTAGGCAGTATACTGGTAGTTTGGTGGTCTGCTCATGAGGATGTCCCTGGTTCAAGCCCTGATACCCCCGAGGCTGCACTATTGGACCTTTGAGCAAGGTCCTTCACCTCAAGAACTTAGACACAATAAGGTGTTGAGTTGGCAACCCAACCCCATAAGTACGTGCCACAGAAATGATAGATATATCTACTGTTGCCCCGTATTTCGGATGGCACAAAGGCGGGTCATGTCCCTTCCTTGGGATACCATGTTAGATTATAATGTATACTCTTTAGTGATACATCTGCAATTTAATAAACACCTGATGTATAATGTTCTGTTTTTCTAATTAATTAGTGTGACAAGGGGTAGGCGAGAAAGAACATTAGCAAAAACATACAATAAACATCTCCTTTTTTCTGTCCATTAGTTAATTACATTTATGTTTCATCGTTTCCACTATTGTAATCAGAATTGAGTTTCACCTCATCATATGCCATTATCCTGTTGGCAGCCTTTAGACTACGTGTCTGACATTGCCAGAACTTTTGCACGTTTTTCGTCGTGATATGAGGGTAGCAAACTTGGACAACCTGAAACACTTTTCCTTTTGTTCCTTACCTTTGTTGACAATCAAACCAAGAGCTGTGGTTCTCCACAGGTGCAACTCCACCTGCTCTCATTTTAGTTCTGTCAATAGGTCACGTGACTCTGGAGGACAGGAAGTGAGAAAGCGAATGAATAAGATGGGTGGGGAAAAAAAAGTCTGTATTTGCACTAATTTAGACAAAGGTCCCAGAGAATGATAAAAAACAAAGGATCATCAAACATGTTGGATGTGATCCGATTAGATTATAAAAATGTAGTGTGTAGAGTGACCACATTGGGTGGGACATGCTGCTTAGTACCGCCCTTCTCCTCATACCGTGCTGTGATTGGCCGGATGAGCTGTCTCTTTACATTTTGTGTAAGTGATTAAAGTGGTATTGGTGTTGCTTAGAGCTGTTGTTGTGGTCAGATATTATTGCTCTGTATTGTTGTTCAGGGGGACAGATGCCAAAAAGAAGAGAAACACTTTTTTTTTTTTTTTATTTTTTACAAGCATCACTTTCTCTCGTTACTCGTATTTCCCTTTATTTAACTAATGCAGGTGGAATATTGTGTCCATTACTCAGAAGGTCCAACTCCAGCTGTGCACAGCTCCAATCTAACGATGCTCACGCGTCACAATAAATGGCTGTAGAGACACACTGCCCCCTGCTGGACAGGAATGTATTGCTACATTTCTCTACACTGTAGTATATTCAATTATAATACAGAAATAGTATATATTGATGTGTAAATGCATCAGTAAGAGTCATCTTCATCTTTTAGATAACTTTCCTGGATTTTTCTGATTTGTTATTCATTTACACGGCCCATTCGTTGCTTGCCTGTAACCTGAGTTTATTGAGCTTAAAATGGGCATGATATGGCCATTTTAATAACTTCAGTCTGGGAATTTGTAGAAATAATTTACACATTGAAACTAAAAAAAAAAAAACATATTTAAAATATAAAATATAAAACTATAGAGTTATTTACTTGTTGAAATAAATTGTGCACTAAAACACAAATGTACAACTACATCGCATTCACAGTAGAAACTAATACACTCACTTTCCAATTTAGTAGGAGCACCTGTACACCTGTACCGTCATGCCATTAGCTATGTTTGTTTGTTTACAACCTAATATGTAACGCTTAAATATGCAATGCAAAACCATGCATACTGTACAGATTTTTACATCAAACATTAGAACGAATAAAAAAAAAAAAGTATAACTGTCTCTGATTTTAATCGTTGCATGGATGAAGACACCAGATGGGCTGGTTTAAGTATTTCAAACAAGTTAAAGTAACTCGTATAATCTTCTTTTCCAATCATGGTGAGCAGAAAAGCATATCAACGTTTTCAAAGCATCAACACGTACGGTGGATTTGCTACAACAGGTGGACGAGTCTGTGCCAATAATGGCATCATATAGCCTCCTGTTCTTGTTTGACAGGAGCGAAGCCTGATGTGGGCTCCTGCTGTTGCAGCCCAACCACTTTAAAGTTTGATGTGGTGTTCATGCTGAGATGCGTTTCAGCTCACCGTGGTTATAACGAGTGCTTATTTGAGATAATGTAGACTTCCTGTCCATTTAGACCAGTCGTTTCCTCGGATCTCGCTCAGCAACTAGGTGTTCCAGCCTGCAGACAACAGGATCCCTCCACAGGATACTTTCTTTTGTTTTTCACACCATTCTGTATGAACTCTAGAAAGTGTCCAAATCCAAGGAGATCAGCAGTTTCAAAAGCACTCAAACCAGCCCACTTGTTACCAGCAGCCATGCCATGTTTAAAGACACAGGTATCACATTTTCCCCCATTTTGATGTTCAATGTGATGAGGCTGGACAAGGTACTGTATACACACACTTACTGTACATTTGGAAATGCTCACATTGGGGAATCCCAATTAGCGTAATCTGCATGTCTTTGGACTGGGGGAGAAAACCTGAAGGAAACCCACCAAGCACGGGAAGAACATGCAAACTCCATGCACACAGACCTGTGCTACTCTGTTTTATAGACATTTCACAAGATTAAAGGTTTAATCAAATCGATTTTTTGAGTTTAAGTATGCATTCATCTTCTCGTGCTTATCCTGTATAAAGGGTTACGGGAGGAGCTTGGAGTCTATCCCAGGAGACTTTGGGCACAAGGCTGGGTACACCATGTACATGGTGCCAATCCATTGCAGGACCACATGGCCAATTAGTTTAATGTATGAACTGTAGGAAGGACATGGAATATCCGGAGAAAACCCACCAAGCGCAGGGAGAAAATTCAAACTCCACGCACTCAGACCCCTAGGCGGGAATCGAACCCTCTATCCTGGAGGTGCGAGGCCACAGTGCTAACCACTATGCCGCAGTGATGCTATTGTTGAAATATAGAAAGAACAAGTCACTGATTTATGTGCTTTTACAGGAAAATGATCAAATTAGAGATAGCACGGGGAACTCTGCTTCCTCACACTACTGTCATCGATGATTGACCTACAATTGCATACCGCCCAAGTTTTATTTCTCCTTGCAGATGTCACCTTATTTGAAACTAAATCACTGAATGTCTCAATGATGATTAAAATGGTGGTTGATGGTTTCTTACATGAAACACCATAAGTTGTTTTTTTAGAGCGATATTAGCATTTGGCAGATGTTTGTCCAACTGCTATCCCACCCATTTATTCATGAACCTGTACATTTATAAATCAATCAAAGCCCATGTGACATAGTGTGTTGTTCATATAGTGATTGATTTGTTTGGTTTGTTCATTTAAAACAACGTTCAACAAAACAAATCAATGTTATTGACTTACAGGAATTAGCTGCATCATGGATGAATGCCCGGATTGACATAGCGATCCATAGACATCCATACCGGGATTTAAAAAAATATATATTGCAAAATGCACAAGACATCACAGAGTAAGATAAACGTCAGTCTTTTAAGCTCAGCCGAAAACATTGTAAGCGGGCTAATGATCAATGGATGCTAGAAGGACGTAGTTAGCATGGTCATCCTAGCCTCCATTCACATTAGCATACAGCTGAGGTGTCCTTATTTTGTCACCTAAAAATGTCAGAAAATGCCATTTGTCAGCAGATTGTGCGCGTGTGTGTATGTGTGTGTGTGAGTGTGTTAATCAATACAGAGAAAACAGCATCATGACATCGGGGCCCTGCACTCATTAGTCGCTTGACTGCAGCTATTAGGGAAGCAATACAGAGGCAGCTTTAACACAGGTCAATAACCTTCACGGAAACATGCTGAGCAGAGGCATCCTGGGACACACACAAATACAAACACAAACACACACACACACACACACACACACACACAAAGGACAAAAAGCAGATTTTCTTGTTAACTGCAACCTTTAAAAGTCAGATGCCATTGGATTTCATTAGTCTGCCGAGGTGTCCAGTAGCCAGACTTTGTGTATCCCTTCTGCTCAAGTAAACACACAAACACACACAATGCATAATGCACTTTTAGTTTAAAAAAGAAAGAAAGAAAGAAAGAAAGAAAGAAAGAAAGAAAGAAAGAAATCCAAAACTTCATTAAGCGCACCTTGCTAATATTGGCTTGAACCCCTTTTTTACAACAAGGTGCTGGAAACATTCTTTAGAAACTGATGGTGGAACTGGAGATTCACATCTGGATGGATGTACAGCTGAAGATTTGTTGGTTGCACATTCATAATGCACGTCTCCCATTCCACCACATGCCAAAGGTGCTCTATTGAACCGAGATGCGAAGGCCATTTGAGTACACTGACCTCATTGTCATGCCCATGAAAGCAGTTTGAGATGATTTTAGCTTTGTGATATGGTGCGTTATCTTTTGGTTGTAGTGAGATGGACATGGTCAACGATACTTAGATAGGCTGTGGCATGTAAACAATGTTCGATTCATACTACGGGGCTCAAACTGTGCCAAGAGAATATCCTCCACTGTTATACTACCAACAAAAACCAGAGCCATTGATACAAGGCGGGGTGGATTCATGGTCTTATGTTGTTCACTTCAAATTCTGACCCTAACGTCATCCGAATGTTGATGCAGAAATTGAGAATCATCAAACTCATAGGGAAACATTTTTCATAATCATGTATTCAGTGAGCGCATTGAAGATTGAGCTTTCTGTTCTTAGCTGACAAGACTGGCCTCTATGTGGTCGTCTGCTGCTCTAGAAAATCTGCTACTAAGGGTTGTTTGTTCGGAGATGATTTCAGTTGTAACCAGATATTAGTTGAGTTTCTTCACCATTCTATCAACTCAAATCAGTTTGGTCATTGTACTCTGACCACTTGCATCAACAAAGCTTTTCCACCCAGAGAACTGGCCTCACTGGGTTTGTCTCTGTAAACCCTAGAGATGGTTGTGACTGAGAATCCCAGGTCAGACTGCCATGACGATGCCTTAAACTTAATCACTTTGTGTGGGACATCACACTCAGTGACATCATATTGTGATTCTTTTTTTTTTTTTTTTTTTTTTTCCAGCATCTTGCGATTTTTGGAGATCTAAACTTAAAATTAGCTCTTTTCTAAAATGGTGTCATAATGGTATTGGAATGTTCCCTGTAAATGCATGTGCCTGGTGTGTCCAGATGGAGATGGTGCAGGGTGCTTGGGCCCGCTCATCATTGCTTGCAACTATATTTCTACTTACATTACAGTATGTAAATCTTCTAAAGATTTTCCAGTTTTTACAGCTTTATATTTAAGTTGCTTCAATTTGTTTACACATCAGTCAACCTTGAGAACTGGGACAAAACATGGTTTTCATTTTAGTAAAACTTAGTATATATTGTTGGAGGGTGAATGTGGTTTATCAAACCCTTCTAAGACTTTCCAGTTGAAACATTTTTCTACAAATGACAACCTTTTCAGTGCATTTCAGAATTTTGGCAACACTATCAGACATTAAAAGACGTATTTCAATTCTTTTATTTTCTTGAAAACATATATTCTGTCTAATAACTAAGTGTTTTTTTTTTTTTTTTTTTTTTGTAAAAGTCAGATAATTATTTCAAAATTCAATAGAGCACCTTGGAATAGCATTTAATTAGGATAAAAACTGATATGAGAAATCCGTCCTTGTTTTTTACCTAAAAACAGTAAAGTAATAATCATATTATGAAAATGTTCCTTATTGCTAAATATTTAATTAGAAAAACATTTATTTAAAAACGAATAAATAAATAAATAAATAAATAAATAAATCAGCATCTGACGGCATGGACACATCTGTATGTCCATGCCGTCAGATGCTGTGGTAAGCAGGCGGTAGTGTTTCATCACCTTGCACCTCCAGGGTCTGGGATCAATTCCCACCAATGAATAGTGCTTTATACTATAAATTAATGTTAAGACGAAATGAACAAAAATAAATGTTTTGCTGAAGAAAAAGGTATTTTATGTAGTGAAATAAAACCTTGGATGTATTTGTCAACACATTTGGCGTCTGATGGTGTTAACAAAATTCCACCTTATGCTAGATAACCACTGAAACGTATGTGGAAGCCGGTTTGTTTTTGCACAATTTTCTAGATGCATGTTTAATGTACTGTAATTGAAATTCATTATTTTTACTTAACATTACCCGAAAATTTATATCATTTATAACATATGGTGTTGACATGTTATAGTTTTGACCACGGCAGTATCAATGTCAAATACTTAAAAAAAAAAAAAAATATATATATATATATATATATATATATATATATATATATATATATATATATATAAAA
>JAAGKR010001175.1:22943-65443 GCA_011419295.1 Clarias macrocephalus
TTCTTTTTTTTTTTTTTTTTTTTTTTTCCAGCATCTTGGGATTTTTGGAGATCTAAACTTAAGATTAGCTCTTTTCTAAAATGGTGTCATAATGGTATTGGAATGTTCCCTGTAAATGCATGTGCCTGGTGTGTCCAGATGGAGATGGTGCAGGGTGCTTGGGCCCACTCATCATTGCTTGCAACTATATTTCTACTTACATTACAGTATGTAAATCTTCTAAAGATTTTCCAGTTTTTACAGCTTTATATTTAAGTTGCTTCAATTTGTTTACACATCAGTCAACCTTGAGAACTGGGACAAAACATGGTTTTCATTTTAGTAAAACTTAGTATATATTGTTGGAGGGTGAATGTGGTTTATCAAACCCTTCTAAGACTTTCCAGTTGAAACATTTTTCTACAAATGACAACCTTTTCAGTGCATTTCAGAATTTTGGCAACACTATCAGACATTAAAAAAACGTATTTCAATTCTTTTATTTTCTTGAAAACATATGTTCTGTCTAATAACTAAGTGTTTTTTTTTTGTTGTAAAAGTCATATAATTATTTCAAAATTCAATAGAGCACCTTGGAATAGCATTTAATTAGGATAAAAACTGATATGAGAAATCCGTCCTTGTTTTTTACCTAAAAACAGTAAAGTAATAATCATATTATGAAAATGTTCCTTATTGCTAAATATTTAATTAGAAAAACATTTATTTAAAAACGAATAAATAAATAAATAAATAAATCAGCATCTGACGGCATGGACACATCTGTATAGAAAACAGAACTTCTGTTTGCTTCCTCAGCGGTAAGCAGGCGGTAGTGTTTGCACAGGTATTCACATGCAATCATCACCTTGCACCTCCAGGGTCTGGGATCAATTCCCACCAATGAATAGTGTTTTATACTATAAATTAATGTTAAGACGAAATGAACAAAAATAAATGTTTTGCTGAAGAAAAAGGTATTTTATGTAGTGAAATAAAACCTTGGATGTATTTGTCAACACATTTGGCGTCTGATGGTGTTAACAAAATTCCACCTTATGCTAGATAACCACTGAAACGTATGTGGAAGCCGGTTTGTTTTTGCACAATTTTCTAGATGCATGTTTAATGTACTGTAATTGAAATTCATAATTTTTACTTAACATTACCCGAAAATTTATATCATTTATAACATATATATATATATAAACTTACAAGAATCTGAGCAGTTGATCTGCTTATAGAACAAACAGGGAGTCGTAGAGGGGCCTTTGATGTTTCGGTTTATTTATTATTTGGTGTTACCAGAAACTCATGAAGCATGAAAATATTGTAGCACTATTTTACTTTATATGGTATGATTTACATTACAGTTTAATATAAATATTTTAGGACCCCCCCCCCCCCCTTCTTTCTTGACAGAATAAAAAAAATTTGACCTGTTACCAACAGAAGGCGCTGTTGCACCATATTTGTGTATAAACAAATAATTTATAAATAATATTTTATAAAGAATCATTTCTGTGGCCTATAGGATTAAATACTGCTGTAACTCTATAATAAAAATGTAATTTGATATAATAAATAAAAAATTGCATGCTCAATCAAACATTAATATAATCACATCATATTGAAACAAAACATTAACATTCTTTTATTTTCTATACCACTTATCCCATACAGGGTTAAAGAGGGACTCAGGATTTCAGGAGACGTAAGACTGGATACACCCTGGACAGGGTGCCGATTCATCGCAGAGAACACACACTACAGGCAATTTGGAAATGCCAATTAACCTAATTGGACCCTGGAGACAGGGCTAACCACTATACCACTGTGCCACCATTAAATTGTTCATTAAAAATATATGATTTTATACAGCCTTTTTATATAGTTTTATGAAATAATATTTTTTATGGATAATATTTAATGAAAATAATATTTTTAAATGAACCTTATAATGGTGGCATGGTGGTAGAGTAAAACACCACAATTAAGAAAAACACAAGACAAACAAACAATTTCTGAATTTAATATAAAAATAAGAATATTTTCCCATATTTTTTGTAAATTTTTCATTTGCAAAATTGTTTCATTGTTCAGTAAAACTTGCTTTAAAATTTATGTTTTTTCCTGGTGGCTTGAGGAAGAAAAACAGTGATGTGGAAGAGGAAAAGTTCACCAGAGTGGCACCTTTAAAGGGAAAAAACCCTGATTTTGCACAGAGAATTAATCCATAATATAGCTGTTGAATTTTTTATCTCAAACTTAGGTGTAGGATATATCTCAGGAATTTGTCTGTATTTTGAAAAAAAAAATGAAGACAATATAGTGCAGATAATATCTGTTTACGGAAATGAAAATTATTCTGGAACAAACAAACAAACATGTAAAATTGATGGATCTGATTAAAATCTTCTAAATTTGGGACCATTGATCGTTTTTTTTTTTTTTTTAATTCATTAAGTTAGTTCATTAATTATCTAGTATTGTGCATAGATTTATTTTTTTATAAAGTCTTATAAATTTTAGTGTATGTAAAAATGTCAAGACAGAAGAAGAATTAAGTCCTGAATACTTTGGACATTTTTTCTCAAGGTAGAAGGTTTATTTACAAAACATGAAAATATAGGTTATGTACAGTTCAAGTTACAAATAAAAATAAAAAACATGACCAGGTACAAAAATAGAACAGTTCTTAACATTTCAAGGCAAGAGAGGTTAATTTATAGGATACAAAAGTGGAGACATTTTTGACAAAATTGCATCACTATAGTTGTTACTGTAATACACAAAAATAACAGTGTTAATCACTTCCGGTGTCCTGAGTAGAGAGACGCTGTGCCGAGAGTGTCTTTGCTCTGGTAGGCCAAATCCCGGAGCATGCTGGGGAACGGATAATCGACAGGCGCGCGTAGAGGCACAGCGGGGAGCAGTCCGGAGGTCAGGTACGGAGAGATAAAACTCGGTAACGCACCTCCAGAACCAGAATAAGCAACGCGGAGAGGATTGATCCCGAAACAAGGACTGAGCCCGTAGAAGCCCTCACTTCCGAAAGGTTTGACGGTGGAGGACTGCAGGGGAGAGAAGGCGGACTTTGAGGCAGGAAGGTGAAGCGTGTGAGGCCGCTGTGCTGACACCGTGTTCTCTGCTAATGGAGAATCTGGTTCATCCTTAGATGCAAGCAGCATTTCGATGGCCTTCACAATGTCCCCTGTGCACACGCTCAGAGCTGACTCCAGCACGTCCTGCTTGACATGAGGGAAGATTTTCAGCAGCACTTCAACAGGCTCGCGCTCTCTACCAGACGAAACTGGCCTCACCACGTCTCCGGATCCCTCGACTTTCGGTTTATCCGACTCACTTCCCGACTCCAGATCTGATGAAGACAGAGATCGTGGGCTTGTAGTGCGATCAGACATCCGGTCAAAGCCGGGGGACTGGTTTCCACTGAGCTGAAGTGGCTCTGTTGGACTGACCTCTGGGGCCGCCGGCGATGTCACGGGCCGCAGCTGAGAGCCGACCATGAAACTGTTAAACATGTATTTTTTCAGATGGTCTTCTGCAATAAACAAACAAACAACCAAATCAATCAGTAAATCAATCGATTAATTATAGGGTATAATATACATACTTAAATATATAAATATTTACAAACAGAAACAAAAACAAAAATAACAGAAAATTGTGAAGTTAAATAGAACAGGCTTACGGAAACAAGATTAAAGTAATAATGGATAAATAAATCCAGCCTATTGGATCATTTATTCCAAGCCAACGCAGTGTCAGCTTGGACACCAATAAACACCGAGGCAGTTACAAAAAGCTACTGTAGATAACTAATAATGGATGTTTCCTAAGGAATGATTGTGATTAGTTTCTGATTTAAATACATAGTCACAGGTTGGAAAGTCTGAATTTTCAATCACCTCAGTCAGTGTTACAATAATGTATCACAGAGGGAACCATCAGGGACCTATCGGTACTATATCATGACGATTGGTGCCGAATCAATTCGTGTTGCGATTTTCTTGGTATCACTTGTTTGGATACTACAAACATCCAAATTCTCAATTTTTTGTTTTAATTATTTTGTTTTTTAAATACTGTTTTAAAAAATAATTTCGGAGACACATGAATCGCCACACAAAGGGATTATGACACATCATGGAATCGATCTCTAATATCATACAGTAAGTTCCTTACATACTATAATTCCATTAACAAACTTTTAAAGGTACGACCATGTGTTTGCTCATGTTCAATCGCGAAAAGTTAGATCACATTGTCACGTGCATGTAGCGTGCATCCCAGGATGTCCGGAAGCAAGCCTTTTTGTGCAAGCGATAACGATGGAGACAAAGGTAAAAAAAAATTAAAAATAATCGAGAGAATGGAGTGAGGTGAAAAGATGGCTGTTTTAACAGGAATCATTCAATTATCGACATGATTCTACAGAACTCTGTACTGTAGTATATTGTGTATAGCCAATTGTCTTAGTATCTTAGTACCTGGGCAATGTTTGTCGAACAAATTGGACAGAACTTGTTCGTACTGTATGTTAGGGGACTTTCTGTATCATAAACTATTTATGATAAACAAATATAATTAAACAAATGATAGCATTAATTATTAACAAATATAATAAAATAATTAACGATGCACTTTGCTTATTTGGAGTTTATGGCCAATATTGCCATAATAGGTTTATATTTGATAGAGCCTCACATTGTATAACTAAAGTGAATATTTTTCTATTAATCAGCAAATTAACACAAAATATTAACCTGGTTAAAGTAAATGTACAAGTAAACGTGTAGCAAAGAAAAGAAAAACTAAATGAATGAGTATACAACATGATAAAAATGCTACCTGTAAAATAATAATAATAATTATTATTATGATGATGATGATGATGATGATGATTATACGCACCGTTCTTCCCTCGCTCCGCGGTAAAGGCAGTGTGAAGCCCCGGCGCGTTGCTCGGTGTCACCCCCCTCTCCATCAGCCCCGTGCCCGGGTAGAGGATCTGCAGCTGGCGGGCTTCGCTCTCCTCGTGCGCCTGCTGCCGGCGGAGCGCCACCTGCGCCGCCATCACCCTCTGGCGCTCGGCGATCAGCGCGCACTTGGCGCATGCGCAGTCCCTCCAGCGGCAGAAGCGCTTGTGGCCCTTGAGCGCCGACACGACGCCGTGGTTCCTGCAGCGCGCGCACTTCGGGCTCCGCGCGGGGTACTGCGCGCGGTCGAGGAGGCGCGGCGCGCGCAGCAGCAAGGGCGCGTGCAGCGGGGGAAGAGCGCCGTCCATGTCTCCTCAGCGTGTGTGTTTGTGTGTGTGTGTGTGTGTGTGAGAGAGAGAGTGTGTGTGTGTGTGTGTGTGCGTATGAGACAGAGGGTGCAGAGAGGCAGGTTTTTAAGTCCACAGAAAAGGTGTGCACCTCGCGAGATGAAGGATCAGGTTCAGCCAATAGGATTGACCTAAAACTCGCAGTGTTTACACACGCCCTCACGCACCTCACAGAAATTGCTATCAATGTCATACAATCACCATAGCATCAACTTATTTCAGTCTAATACTCACTCACTCACTCACTCACTCATTGTCTATACAGCTTTATTCTGTACAGGGGGGCCTGGAACCTATGATGAGCCGGGTACACCTTGGACGGGGTGCCAGTCCATCGCAGGCCACACACACACACACACACACACACACACACACACACACATTATTTTTTTTTTTTTTTACAGTCTATAGACAATTTGGGAACATGCAAGTTCTAATACATTTAAATAAATAAATAAATATGATTATAATAAAATACATATGAGAGAAATGTAATCATAAAATAATAATAGAGACATAGCGCGCATCCCAGGAGACGAATGGCATGCGGTGGGGCAGACCCTGTGAACATGTTGCCAATCCAACACATGGCAGACTCACACATGCACTACTACGGGCAATTTGGAAACGTCATTTAGCCTAATCTGCATGTTTTTTGGACTGTGAGAGGAAACCAGAAGTACCCAGAGGAAACCCACCAAGCACGGGGAGAACATGCAAACTCCACAGACACACACACACACACACACACACACATACACACACACACACACACACACCCTGAGACCACAAGGCCAGATTCGAAACCACGAGCATGAAGGTGCAAGGTGACAGTCCTAACCACTAAGCCACCATGCTGACTATAATCTTCTCATGGCACATAAAACAAACAAACAAAAAAAAAACAAGCTTAAATTGCGGATGAGCTCCTTCTATAAAAAGTAGCATTCTGTAGTAGTACAGTAGTACAGTAATACGCCACAGTAAGCGAATACTTGGGTACAATGAGAAGTCTCTTGAAAGCATTAATTATAAAAAAAAAAAAAAAGATTTTTATTTCAATAATATAACATTATTTGGCTCTATTTAACTTTACTAATACTAGGTTATAGTTATATCAAATCCAGTATCTAACATGAACTGGCTAGTTAGCTGGGACCGGCCTTGATAGTGGTGATTTAATATTTTAATTTGTTGCATCTTGTAGACAGCCAGCCACATTCAGTGTGTGCATGTGTGTGTGTGTGTGTGTGTGTGTGTGTGTGTGTGTGTGTGTGTGTGTGTGTGTGTGCGCACATGTGCTACTTAACCCACACTCAGCAGCAGCACTCATTGTCATCATTAAGCCATCATGTCGTTCTGTAGCACAATGAACCCATCTGCCCCTCTCACCGTCCTCTATTGTTCCTCTCCAAGTGGCTCGCGCTTTTCTTTTCTTCCTAAACAATTCGACACCCATCAGGTGTCATCGGCACTCACACACACCTGCCGAACACCTACAAACACACACTCCTTAAAGAAAGAGAGAATACAAGGATTGTCAAAAGCTGCAAACCCTCATGGAGTAAGAGTTTTTTTTTTTTTAAGCAATTAGTATAAACAGCAAAACACCATGGGTTACTTGCGAAAGCATGTAATTTGATCAGAATAGTTGGTTCATCTCTCGAAAGTAACTATTTATGTCAATGAACATGTCAGTGACAGTGACAGGACAGTGTATGAATGTCTGGATGGAGTTTGAATGTTCTCCCTGTGCTTGGTGGGTTTCCTCCATGTACTCCAGTTACCTCCCACAGTCCAACTACATGCAGAGTAGATTAAGTGATGTTTCCAAATTCTTCATATTGTGAGTGTGTGTGCATGCTTGTGTGAACCCTGAAATGGATTGGCACTCTGTCCAAGGTGTACCTGCACCTAGTGCCCCGAGTCCCCAGGCTTCCCGCGATCTTGTACAGTGAGAGTGAACTCTAAATGAGATTGGTTTAATGACTAAATGATGGTAAGTTGTTTTGAGAATTTCAGTTCTAATTTGAGAAGTCATAAAAGTGATAAAGAAGGCCGTGCGTCCATGAAAGACACTCACAGTGAATGAGTCCCATTGCAGTCATTTCCAAGAACGTTCAGCAAGGTTTTCATTTTAACCACTTACTCGTTTGGATCATATTTAAGAATGTGTGTAATCAATGTTATGGTGAAGTTTTCCATGCGGAGATGTTTATTTATTTAAAAAAAAAAAAAAAAGATTATGATCTTGCGTGACGATGGACAGCCTGTATTTTCCATGCTGTGACGCGAAACACGTTTTACATAGGAGGAATTTCATAATTGCAGCAATAGCATTTAGCGACACTGCCAAAGCATGCAGATCACACAAGAATGAGTTTAAACTCAAATAGCAGAACCGTATGAGGATTAGTGAGATCATACAGAGATCCAGCTAGCAACGTGTGTGTGTGTGTGTGTGTGTGTGTGAGGGAAGAAGAGCGAAGAAGTGAGTGTTATCTGTTCATCCCCCACCTGCTTTCTGAAGGATTTGTGAAAAGCTCTTCCAAAGATGCAGTGATCAACACGCCTGTGTGTGTGTGTGTGTGTGTGTGTGTACATGTGTGAGAGTGTTATCTGTCCATCCCTCACCTGCTTTCTTATCACTCGCTGCTCAGACTCATATCTGGATTCCTTTTGTTTAATTGCACAAGCTTGGTCAAGAAGTACCACTATAACAGACAAATCCTGTGTGTATGTGTGGAGGTTTTCTTTAAAAGATCATAATCTCATTTGTGGGTTTTAGAAAACACACACACACACACACACACACACACACACACACACACACACACACACACACACACACACACACACACACACACACACACACACACATACAAATATATACATGGCTGAGGAGGCCAGCATGGCTCAGAAGTGGGAAATCTTGATGTAGATGCACAAATCTATCATCATGCAAACTTTTTTTTCTAAATCATCTCATGTACTGTATTTTAAAGCACTTGGTCAAAATGGTGAGAAGGTTGTTGCTAGGCAACCGGATAACAAGTATAAATACTGACAGTTTAAACACTAAGCATAAACTAGCAACTTAGATTCGGTTTAATTGTTTATCTCGCAATCGCTTATACACTCGCCGGCCACTTTATTAGGAACATCATTCATTCAGTCATATGGCAGCGGCGCAATGCATATAATAATAATATATGGAATATGGGTCAAGATGTTCATTCACATCGAATATCAGAATTTGGAAAAAAAAAAAAACGTTTGATCTCATGGTTGATGTTGTCAGTGCAGAAATTAGTATTTCATAAGTAGCTCATCTGGGGGAGGTGTGCAGAAAGAAAAACTGTCTCCTCGACAAGAATGCTGCTAAATTCATCCATGCAGCTGGTCACAAGAGGGTTTACTACAAGTCAAACCAGGACTTGTGCTGAAATTTATTGTGCATAAAGGTGTAAGACCGATTGACACTTCGGTATTGAGACTCTTAGCCCAGGAAAATATTTGAACGGCGGAGTCGTTCCCATGAACATTCAATGAATGGAACATCTGATCCTTGGATAACTTGTTGCCAACTTGCAGAAGAGACGCATCTGTCTGTGGGAACCGTTCACACAATCGTTCACCAACAACGCTTGCATGTTGCAGGATCATCATTAGGGTTTTTTTTTTTTTTTTGCCACGTCGCCCATACAGTCCTGACCTCGCCCCAAGCCATTTCCACGTAAGGAGTTCCTGGGAGGCCGGGGTTTCAGACAGGAAGTCCGATCAGAGCTGAGAAAACGTTCTACCTTGATGGTGTCCAAGCACTAGTGATACACTGGGATGAATGCATTAGCGTAGCAGGGCATTGTATAGAGGAATACAGTGAGTTTTTATTCTAATAATAAAACATCAAAAGTCCCAGTTTGACTTGAACATTCCTCATATATAAGATTGCAATGTAAGAGTTTAGTCAGTTGCGGATACACAGTGTGGATGGCACCGTGTGTTAGTGTATAACTCAATATTTTGAAATACTGGATGTTTGGTTTTCACGACCTGTAATGCGTAACCATCGGAATTAAAACAAAAAAGGGCTTGAAATATTTCATTGAACTATAAAACTGAACTATTACAAGTGAAGTTTTTAATCTGCAGAAGTTTGTGCAGTATGTTTGCATTGTTGGTGTGTGTGTGTGTGTGTGTCACAGTGAGTGGTCTTTGTTGTGCTGCGATGGGATCAGTGTCAAATTAGTGTGTAGTGAAATAGTGTGTGAGAGATAACATGCCCTATCAGGACAGGATGGATGACGTCTACCACACACACACTCACACACACACACACACACACACACACATATACACATACACACTACTTCTGACCATGTACCATCTTGTCAGCCCTTTAAATGCATGAAGGAAATAAAACAACCACCATGTGTGTGTTTGAGAGACAGAGACTTGCTACTTCTGCGAGGAAGAGAGAACGAGACTGGGTCAAACAAACACATACACTTGGTGAAGTGTGTGGGTGTGTGTGCAGTCAGTGAGGCAGATCGAGGTAGAGTGAGGGGCCCTGATGGAGGTCTATCTGTCCACTGGACCACCAGAAAAGTGCTGAAAGGAGGTAAAAAAGAAAAAGAAGAGAAGAAACGGAAAGAGCCGTTGATATGTTAGACCGCGCGGTTCAGCAGAGACAGAAGATCTGAGATAATGTTTATTTTCAAATGCATTTATTCACAGCATTTTGCCTGTTTCATAATGTTGTCATGAATATTGAATAGTCATTAGGAAGGAAGTTGACAGCTAAGACACATACAGTACCTGTTGAACTGGATTGTTATCTTTAGTCCTCACACGCTGATCAATCTGATTTGGAAACACGACTACGGTACTGAATCTACTTATCGTTCTGTAGATACATCATGAACATTAAGGTTCATTTCATTCACCTGATTTGTAATGAAACCTAATTAAGTGTACACACACACACACATGACACCCCTGTTATAATGCCCAGCATTTGTGTCCAACACAAACCATACACCTTACCCGGCCTGCATGGTTCAGGTACTGTATAGTTTAGCATTGCAGTGTCAAAGTGAAACAACAGAGGCATGTGACTGAATTTATTCTACCAGTGACATTTAAAATATTCACCCAAAACAAACAAGCAAAAAAATCGAGCCTACTTTACCCACCAGCCAAACCACCTACATGCTCTCCAGAAGCTCGATGGCTTATAAGCAGCTTATTAGCCCTTGATCGATATCTCTCATATTTCATTCCAGAATTACTGTACAAGGTTCCTCCATCACTGGGGCCCTGGGTAGTCATTGTGTCCTTGTGAGCTCCGGCTGCATAACACCTATGAATGTGAGGTCATGCGGGAAAGAGCCAGGAGCACAGCGATTTTGCTTGTGTCTTCTAGTGCAGTGCTAACCACTCCGGGTTTGATTTGCGGCCAGGTGCAATTCCCGCCTCTGTGTGCATGGAGGTTGAATGTTCTCCCCGTGCCTCCCCATGGGTCGGGTTCTCAGGTTTCCTCCCACAGTCCAAAAGCATGTCGAATAGGCTAATTGGCGTTCCCAAATTGGTCATAGTGGAAATGTGTATATGTGTATGTGTAAGGCTCCAGGCCCCCTGCGACAATGTATACAGAATGAAGCGGTGTAGACGATTGGACGTTTGACTTAAGAGGCTGTGATCCACAGAGCCTCACTCACCAATGCTATTGACATCGGAAATCCGAGCAAGCACCAGTAGCAGCAGTAGCAGCAGTAGCAGCAGCGACTCAGGCGCTGGTCCGTTGAGGGTCACCAACTTTTTTCAAAAGGCCTGTTGAGTTTCAAATGCCCGCTAAACAGCGCTAATGGATCCTCAGGACTTGTTAGCAAAGTAGAAGTAAACTAGTCTGCATGATACAATGACTGTCCACGACCCGAGACTCTTGACCCTTGGCCTGTAACCCTTATGCCTCTGGCTAAGTGGTAATGTGACAGCCTGCCAAGTGTAAGTAGTTTCACTAGGCAAACAAAATAGAACTTTAATATTTGGAAAGGTGACACAGTGTTTTAGAGGGAAAAGGCAGGAAGAAGGAAAGAGGTTCTGAGTAGCGGCTTTAGAGAGCAAACACTGTTTATTATGACAGGCCATGAAGGCGGACCTTGGTGCGTCAGTGCTAGAGAGTTGACGCTTTAATGGAGGAATTCCTCACTCACAGGGTTCGATGGTTTTATAGTATAGTGGCGAAGTGCGTATGGTGTAGCCGCGAGAAAGGAAAGAAGTGAAAGTCAAAAGATAAGAATCTGCTTCATTAAAAGAAGGAAAATGTGATAGCAAAATCTCAGCCGCTTCAGTTCTAGCGTTTGGAAATCTCTCATCTCTGTTTATCCTCGCCGTGGAGAGTGGCGTCAGTGCTGTTTACAAAGTTTAGGTTGAAAGACTGACCTGTCATTCCAGAGCGTACCTGAGTGTGTGTGTGTGTGTGTGTGTGTGAGTGTTAGCTTTTTAAACACATTAAGTAGACTAAGTGCTAATCCCTAGCTTAGAGAACGATCTTTCGTTTTCTCACCAGGTGAAAATCTGCACAAAATGTCTTCTGTTTTTTTTTTTTTTTCTTGAAGGATAATAGATTAGCTATAGCCTGTGAAATGAATGCTAGACCTTGTGAATTGGCAACAATGATACAAAGAAGTCATGACCGTTAGGGATTAAAAAAGAAAAAGAAAACGTAGGCGAGGGAGGAAAAACACAATAAGATAAAGAAAGAGACAGACGGAAAGAACCGACTGTCCTATCAGATGTGAGAAAAAAAGAGACATCAGCATGTTTCATCTCTCTATCGCGGCTTTGGTGTTATGGGAAAAGACTCGTTCTCGCTAGTAGACGATAACAGTTCGTTTCCAGATAGCGAGGTGTAACGATCAGACACATACAGGTAAGATTAGACTGATCACACTTAGCAAGACTTGGGGGAAGTAAAAGAAAATAAAGTGTGGAGTTATGCCTGGACAAGCAAAAACACAGCGTTAACAAGGAATAATATGCTAACAAGACAATCCTAGCAAAGAACGTTAGTGTATATTGTTGATAAGACAACTAGTTTTTCTTTTTTGTTTATGTGTGTGCCAATCAACAATATAAAACATTCATGAGTTATAAGCATAACTTTCTTTGTGATCACATGATCCCAGTCCTGTCTTCTCATATTCCACTGGCTCACCCAGATAAGGCTTGTCTTTTCCTTCAAAGCTTTTCTAGCAGGCGAATTTTGTTGCCAGTTGATCTGATTGCTGCTTTTCACTTATCTCCTGTCACCATATCAAGGGGTCAAAAAAATCACAAATGCTAATCTTTTGCTGAACCGTAAATGAAAGTGAAGTAGAAAATTCTTGGGCTTAGTTGGATATATACAGGATAAGCCATGTTTTAACACTATATAAATATTAATATGGGAGGGTTGTTTGAGTCAAAGCGGGACTTTTATTGTGCAAAAATACAGAACACAGTTATGAGAGTAAAAACTTTACTATCTTTATTTCTCTATACAGTATAACCCCTGCTACACTGATGCACATCCCAGCATTTCACTAGTGCTTAGATCCCGTAGCGGTGGAAAGATTTCCCAGGCCACTGAAACCGTCTGCTTAACATCTAAAACACTGGCCTCCCAGGAACTCCTTTGATGTCCCAAATATATGGAAATGGCTTGGAGTGAGGGCAGGACATGTTTGCACCATTAGAATGTTTTACTGTTTCACCATTAAAATTTCTTAATGTTTTAAGAATTTCATCTGCATACTGTACAGTATCTTACGTCTTGTTTAAATGTATTGGGGTTTTATGCCTTCATTTACGCTTCTCATTCAAATTTAATTGCAAATCTCAGTTAGACTTCAGCGCATTGAACCCTTGTAATATTCAAAACCTCATATGGCTGTGTTTGAAATTTTAAAAGACCTAATGAAAGGTCTGATTTCTGTGTCACGTTTCAGGACTTTCTTTTATATATATAGTGTGTAAGTACTTATAAAATGCAACGTCAAGGTCTTTGATTTAAAATGCAGCCCAATGACAACAATCATGCAGACAGCAGGAAATTTAAAAACCAAATGAAGTTAATCAGACTATTTGCTGTTACTGTGAAGTAAATTGCCAAATATGACAGTTTGACTTAGAGCCCAGACCCACATATGGTTTTGTGCCTGCACATAACACACCACATGTGGTGAAAGTGAAGTATATTTGCTTTAACCTTCATAAAAAACTGAAAACTGACATAGCACAGTAGGCATTGCTATTATTTAATCAATTAAATCTGATTCTTGACAAGAATCTAACATCATGCTATAGTTTTAGATTTGTGTGTTTATGATGTCAGGGTTATTTTTTCCTTACCCCCACCTGCAGTGTGTTCAAACAGTCGGGATGGATAACTGAACAAACCTCAAGGCTATTCATCATTAAAGACTCTGTTGTGATGATGGTCCATAGATAAAAACTACAAATGAACTGTGAGCCCACCTAAAGTCCTGTTTTATGTCTTTCCTCTTCTCGGCCCCCACCCCTCCCCCTCTTTAGTTTTTTTTTTCTCTCCTTTTAACTAGTCATGACAAACTCAAGTCTTCTGATGGTAACTGTCCAACCCAACCTGAATGGAAGCCAAAGATCCAGAATGAAACAAAACAAAACATGCATGTGGGTACAGCTAAACAGGTTTCATTTTTATCATTGCCCCAAAACAGCCCTAGAACAGTCTACACACATCAAAGCTTCTGTAGAGGAACTACAAAGCTAATAGCTAACCGATAACATAACAATATATATCTCACCCAAAATCATATTTATAACTAAATCTGCAGCGAATGTCGCACGGATTTGTTAACATGCGAAGTTTAGCGAAATTTATGCCAAAGTGTATATTCAGAATCAGCCAAGAAAATTTATATATATACTTCAGGGAAAGAAAAACCATATGATGTATATTATATCAATATAATATTAAGAATATTATATCAGTATATAACGTACAGCAAAACACGTTTTTCTTTTCCTGATGTGTGTAAAAATGTTTTTTTGGTGATTCTGTATATATTAGGGCTGATAGTATTAACACATTAACGCTTGTGGTTAATGCAAAAATTTGAACAAGTTACCATTTTTCAATGCAAATGACTCATTTGATCAAGTTTGATCCTATCAGCTTCCCATAATCGTAGTGAGGTCACTCAGCTATGTGTGATAATTGCACGTTTAACGCAGATAATAAGATGCCTGAAGAAAACATCACCAGGTGTACTGAACTGCAAGTTTCATTATAAAAAGCTTCGAGATGAAAGTCTGGATGAAACCAAAGTTGTGTGCTTGAGCTACCCTTAAAGAATTTTTTTTTTACAAGAATACATTAAATTTAAGACACTGACAATGGCTATGAAAGTGAATCAGTTGGCAGAAGCTACTTTTATTGTACTTACCATAACGACCTCGGTATACAGTAACACCACATCTAATTGGTGACAAATGGCAACTGCACTCATTCACTCTGGGCGTGGTAAAAGGAAAAGGAAAATATTTAGCCAAAGCATGCGTTAGCCAATTGTGCTAGTCAAGTTGAAAAGGAGATTACATACTATACATGGTGACCACTATAGGAGCAGGCAGGGTTGACAATATGCCTGCTGCTGCAAGGAGTTTGCCTTTGGAGAGATTTTAAATTAACTTTTGTGAAATTTCAGATATCACAAAACTGCATAATCTGTTTCCTATAACTGGCTAAATCTGAGTATTTAAAAATTGTAATTACTCATGATTAATTTAATCACAGTCTATGATTAAATTTTTAATTGATTGATAGCATATACTATATACAGTACAGACCAAATGTTTGGAGACACCTTCTCATTCAAAGAGGTTGAATTTGTATTATGGCAGGAAAAAAGCAGCTAAGTAAAGAAAAACGAGTGGCATCATTACTTTGAAAGTGTCCCCAAGTGCAGTCACAAAAACCATCAAGCGCTACAAAGAAACTGACTCACATGCGGACCGGCCCAGGAAAGGAAGACCGAGAGTCGCCTCTGCTGCGGAGGATAAGTTCATCCGAGTCACCAGCCTCAGAAATCGCAGGTTAACAGCAGCTCAGATCAGAGAGCAGGTCAATGCCACACAGAGTTCTAGCAGCAGACACGTCTCTAGAACAACTGTTAAGAGGAGACTGTGTGAATCAGGCCTTCATGGTAGAATATCTGCTAGGAAACCACTGCTAAGGACAGGCAACAAGCAGAAGAGATGCGTTTGGGCTAAAGAACACAAGAAAGAACACAAGAAAGAAAACTCGCTGAATGAGAAGGTGTGTCCAAACTTTTGGTCTGTACTGTATATATATATATATATCGAGTATATATATATATATTTTAAACATTATCATGCCCAATAAAATTAAGCAAATATTACAAGCTAATTCTAGCTACAAACGAGTAAAGAAATAAAAAGCTTCTGAGTCCTGCCTAAATCATAGCAGTATTGCACCAGGTGATTCACATGCTCCAGGCCCACTGTTTATAATAGATGTAGCCTTAAAAGTATATTTGAGACAACTTTGACTCTGCCAACCTATTGTTGTTGCAATGATAGCAACAGAATTATTCAGGTGTGATTGTTTCCCCTCACTCAGAGGGCATCATCTCATTACAGGAAAACAAGGTCAGGACTCACCCAGTTTCTGCATTACGATAAGTTGTATTTATAATGCGCTGTTTCCATGGAAAATTTGCAGAAAAAATTTACGGGCAGAATAATATATATATATATATATATATTTTTTTTTTTAACAAAAAATATAAATAAAAGCCAAGGATAAATAAGGGACCTGATGCATTTAAAAGCTTTATCTCAGTATAAAACTAACTTCAGAGACACCGTCTGATCTAAAGACACTTGTTTATTATTGGCATGGTGTGAACAATAGATAAAGAAGATGTAGGAAATAATGAAGGAAGAATGTTGTCAAAAGAGGGTGAGACTGAAAGAGAGAGGGAACGTTGTCACAGTTTGGTGTTACCAAGGGGCAGGATTAACAGGTTAAGTAGGCATTTAACACACTCAAGTGTCTCCTTTCAGCATTGCTCCAAAGCATGTGGGAAACCAACACACACACACACACACACACACACACACACACACACACGCACAAATCAGGCTTGCAATAACAGACTCTTGCATTGCTCTCAAGCTGACAATATACTATTACAACCTAAACTTGTCCTTGTGATCCGATGACACGGCGAAGGGCTGCTGTGACACGTTTTTGGCTCTGAGAGACGTTTTTGGTTTGTCCTTTATTCTGCCACAGGAAGTGTTAAGAGTCAAAGGGTGTCATATTGAGCACCATCTTAACACATTCCAAACTGCCTGAGTGCTCGCTTTGACCACAATTCTTTAAGCTTGAGTGACCCAATGGAGGTCATACCACGGTCAATCGGGGTTCAAAGGTCACATAATTACAGAGCGGGAAACTGAAGGTCGGAGCAACAAAGGAGAGATTAGAGTTCCTCTGAAGCTGAGGGAACACAATATCATAGAGCGCAAGGATTTTTTTTCTCCTGCTTTAATTGGCGGTTTTGTGCAGAGCTGATGTGCAGCTGATTGACTTTAACACACCTCTCTGTAGCAAACACACAATCAAGGATAGAATGCGCTGGTATGTAGATCATTAAATATCAGAGAGTTTGGGGCATAAGATCAATACACCTGTACAATAGAACTGTAAATTATAGTTTATATTATTTGATACAAACTTCGGATGCCAGTCATTTAACTCACTTTTTATACATCATCAAGATAAAGTTCTGCATTTATCTGGGTTGTGCTCCTGCCAGCCTGTTTTAAGTTCTGGGACTCCTCTTGACCCTATATATTGTATCCAAAGGGTCTACAAGCCAGAGCTCCTATCATCGTGCTCCCATCCATCCCCTTTATGGCTCACCACAGCAAGCAACCACATGAGTCATCTATCCTGATATGTGTGAACACAAGGCTCACTCGTACCCATGGAGACCAAAGGCCAGGCTGTCTGGTAGAATCCCAGAGAAAAGCCAATGCAGCAAATATAGTAGAATGAAGTCAATGCTGGCCATGATAGAAAGGCATCAGTGCATTACAGAATTCCATGCATGGGCCCTAGGAGGCAACAAGTCCAAGACAGCTGACTCAGCTTCCAAATTCCAAATACCCATGCAATGCGTCTGACAAATTAGTCTCATCAACTCCAACTGCCCAACTCCAGAACCCACAGTGCCCAAAGGATCTGCTGCCAACATCCTAGTGCTAGACCCAACAACCTACCACCACTTTATACAGTACCATGCAAAGGTCTTAGGCACATGCAAATAAATAGCTTTTAGTGTCAGGTACAGTTAGTGCAGTTTTACAAGTAAATCAGTTACTTGAAACACCTACAATTCTGAGGACTTTTACTTTTACACCTGCTTCTGTTTGCATGCAAAATGTACCAGCTTACTTTTTTTTTGTCTAAAATGTGGTCGCTTACATAATATGGTGCTATCAGTTCTGGCATACAAATATTTTTTCATTCATTTTAGGGTGAAGTACACTGATGATCGAAAATCAGAAATGGTTTTGTACTGACTCAATAATAAGGTCATGTAAATTAAAATTTTAAAGGTCATAAAAATTTATAATAATAATAATAATAATAATAATAATAATAATAATAATAATAAAATATGTTTGCATTGCGTCTGAGACTTTTGCACAGTACCGTATGTATTTGTACCATTCAGTATTGAGGAGGAGTTAGGCTCAAGTTAACCACACAATGCTTTGTCAATCTGGTGTCTCATTATTTTGATCTGTAGCTCCTGAAGAACTGCCACCTGAATGCCCCATTTAACATCTTTTTGTCCCACTTGTACGAGGTAACAAACAAAAACTCTGCTATTTTTCCTCTTTGATTCAAATGTATTTTCGACAAACCACAAGACTCCCACAACAGAGTTGTTCTTGGCATGCTGGGTTCACTTTTCGGTGAGAACAAATCCTACCGTGAGCTCAAAGTTGTGGCTTTGTCCCGTTAGGAAGACTAGTTTCCTAAAGCAGGCAGGGAGCGCTTGCCTTCTTCTCCTGCACACTGCAGGGATGCCATTATTCCCTCTGTCTGGCAAGAGAAAGGAAGAAATCCTGAAAGGAAGTGCTTCCAAAATTGAAGGTTCTGCTGCAGAAATGATTGTTTATATCACCTGGAGTGAGTGTTTGATAGACAGAGAGAAAGAGAAAGAGAGAGAGAGAGAGAGAGAGAGAGAGACAGAGAGAGAGAGAGAGAGAGAGAGAGAGAGAGAGAGAGAGAGACAGAGAGAGAGAGAGAGAGAGAAAGAGAGAGAGAGAGAGAGAGAGAGAGAGAGAGAGAGAGAGAGAGAGAGAGAGAGAGAGAGAGAGAGAGAGAGAGAGAGACAGAGAGAGAGAGAGAGAGAGAGAGAGAGAGAGAGAGAGAGAGAGAGAGACGGACCATTATCTGGTGAAGGCTGCTGAGTGATTAGGGAAGTTGTTGCTTAGAGATTAATCAGCATGCTTGTTTGATGTTGCAGTTTTTTTTTTTCCAAGTGAGAGTGTGTGACAGCGTTCAGGTGTCATTCAGGGTCTAGCAGCGTTCAGGGTCTAGCAAGGGCAAGACCACTTGGTGTCACACTCCTTAACTGACATTGAGCTAATTCCCCCGAACAGTTTTATTAATCTATGTGTTTTAATCCTCTTTCCCCATTTCCAATTACAATTAATATTATCCATGAAGCAGTGAGCTTAGAATGTTACCCTGAAAGCACAACACCTTCAACTTTCATTTCAGAAAACATGAAGGACTGTTAATATTGCACCAGCATACAGAATTTCTCATTGTCATTTTCTTCCTCATATTCTACATTTCTTTCCATTTCTCTTTCTTCTTTTTTCTTTTTTACTTTTTCTTTACTTGCCTCTTGTACTGAAATTGGTATATATGTTTTGCGTGTTTATGTTACTATTACTATTTACTTATTATTATTATTATTATTATTATTATTATTATTATTGCTCTTATTCTTGTTCCTTGACTGATCCTTTCCCACCAGCCCTTCGCACCTGCAGTTTCCATTTGTCTCATCCATCCCCTGACAGACATTGTGTAATATTGTAAAGACATCGGAAAACCCCTATGGATGTGACTCACGGTCTGATCTTAAAAAGTGCTGTGAGGATGCCGAGACACAGTACAATAAACCCATTCAGGTTAAATGAGTCAAATTCCTGTATCTGATCTCCAAGTCTGTTTTCTAAACAATCCTGATTTATTTAATTAAATAGGAAGAAATGAGGGCTTGCTCAAGACTTTTGCACAGAATTGTATGTAATTTAATAAAATTTTAAATGTTTGGTGTTTGCTATTTAGCTATATAGGAAATTCCTAGAAATCACACAGTGATGAGATTTGAGCATTTTTCCTAGAAAGGCAGGAGTCATTTAAAGCGTAAACATGCTCAATTAAGAGAGGAAGAGGTCCTTCAGATTTACAGAATAATCTTCTTTGTCCTTTTGTCTTCTATTGTCTTCGTGCTCGTTCTTTTAAGAGGATTTCTCCACTTTGTCCCATGCTCGTCACCAGTCTTTACAAAAACTTTTTAAGAATAAATAGCAGCTCACACAAATCCTAAAACATGCTATTTTTATTTTGCCTTTAACACACAATTTTTTTTTCATAAATTTTTTTTTTTCTGCAAAATGACCTGATACATCATCTTAAAATATTATATTACATCCTCTATATGATTATTGGTTTATTGGCATTGTTTTCTAATTTTAACCAAACCACCCATAGAATAACAAAATTTAAATGACTAAAACAAAGTTTTGAATGATCATATAATAGGGACTTTGTATATTCAATACGTTCTCTGCTAAGGTACCAAGTTTTTCAATGTAACAAATTAAGAAAAACATCTGACCATCTGACAATCAGCATCATACTTGACTTGTTTGACAAATGTTTCTCTTTTTCCTATTACATTGTGTGTTAATGTAAATCACTGTACCTCACTATTATAAAAACAAATTCCCTTATGTTTTTCTTTCACACAGAAGTGTTAATCTGCAGGTTTTTTTTTTTTTCCCCAGTGCCAGAAGCTGTCATCACCACCATTTAATCCTCGTCACTCTTCCTGGTTTCCGGGAATCCGATCTGCTTAAAAAGTACATAAGGTTTAGTAATAAGAGTAAGCTTAGTTTAATGACCCGTGAACAAACAATGCTTTGTATAGATCTTTAAATATCGGAGACTTTTATAGCACAGGGTCAATACACGGTCAGCGTTTAAATCAGAAACAGGAGGAAGGATGAAGGAACACCTGATCATGGATTACACAATTGGTTACACACTTCAGATTCCATTCATCAGTCTACTGTAATTTTAACCGATTTCTATGTTCTTACCAAAACTGAAACATGAATAGCATTTTCTAACATTAGGCTTTAACAACATTAAGCATAACATAATGTACCATAAAGTATAGCATATTGTACAGTATTACCATATTTCTCAAAATGCTGTGAATTAAATATATATTTAAAAAAATTCTTGGGCATCTACTATAGGACTTATCATGGCTTGTAATGTTGTTGAGCAAATGCAAAATTTATACTACAACAATAGCATTAAGTTTGAATGTGATAACCAGCCATTTGTCGGCATGTTCTTTGGTCAAATGAAACAATGGTATGTCTTGTTTGGCCATAATGATCCGCGCTATGTATGGAAAAAAAAAATGTTGAGGCCTTCAATTTAAAGACATTGAAGAATGAGGCGATTTCCATTGTTGGGGGCAGGACTGGAGCACGTTACACGATAAATGACATTACAAGAAAAATTTATACTGAAAGAACAACTTTAGCCAGGAAGGTGATACTTGGAATTGGCTAAGTATGATGGGCTTTCCATCATATCCATTCAACCTGTAACCAAGACAAAGAACAAAGACGAAGAACAGAACACAAATTTCTCAGCTGATCAACTAATTACCAGCCTTTTCCTAATTAAAGTGGGCATGGTAGAGCAGGAGATACACTAAAACATGCATTGGTCCTCCACGGATATGTTTGAGCACCATTGCCTTACAGCACTAGCTTTGGATTTGGGATTTAACCCTACAGTAGAACCAGGAAGTTAACATACCTCATATTCTAGTTTAAGTTGAAATAGAGGAGAAACTTACAAGATTTACAGGACTGTCGACCACCTCCTTTGTTCATTCCTCTCACTTTTTTCACTCTAAAAAACGAATTTCAGCCTTGTATATTACACTAACACTACTTACACTAGGTACTGCAGGTTGCTAACTGTACTGTAACTTTAGTTCCACCAACTGTGGACGGATATAAAAATAACTGATCATAATCTGTTGGAACTGGGGTGGCACGGTGGTGTAGTGGTCAGCACTGTCGCCTTGCACCACCAGGGTGCGGGTTCGATCCCCGGCCGGGCTCGTTTCCCGTCTCTGTGTGCATGGAGTTTGCATGTTCTCCCCGTGCTTGGTGGGTTTCCTCCGGGTACTCCGGTTTCCTCCCACAGTCCAAAGACATGTAGGCTAATTGGCACTGTGTGAATGAGTGAGTGTATGTGTGTGTGTCTGTGCCCTGCGATGGATTGGCACCCTGTCCAGGGTCTACCCTGCCATGTGCCCGAAGGCTCCAGGCCCCCCGTGACCCTGAATACAGTGAGTGAGTGAGTGAGTGTTTGGAACTGTTGTATAAAAGCAATTTCACACTAAAATGCATCCCAGCATGTCACTGGTGCTTGGATGCCATTAAACAGACAAAGTTACTCCAGCACAACTCACTTACTCACTCATTACCATGAGCTGCTTTATCTTCCTGTAATCAGGCCAGGGCTGTAACCTGAAACAGGAACAATAATAACTAACTGCTTTTTATAATCTTACAACAATGTCTTTCTGTTCAACTACATTCTTTCCTCTATCTTTCGTCTTTGCTTTCTCCAAATTTTCTCTCTTTAAATCTGTATTAGTGTTTTCTTGAAGATACAGAAATAAACGCTGTGCAGAATAATGAATCGGAAGTATTATTCAATATGAAGTAATTATTAAAAGGAAGCTAGTTAGGATTGGTTTAACAGTGTTTACTACTGCAAGGTTGCAAGGTGGAAGAATTCTTCATCAATCAACCTTCACCTGAATTTTCTGAAACACGTCAGTCCGGTGAAATGCATCTTTCCCACCTGTTGCATCACATTGATAAGAATATGCATAGATACACTTACAGGTGGATATGATTGGATAGGGGGATTGTGAGAGACAGCCAACTTTGCTCTTATATGTTAAAACAGGGTTAACATGTTCCCACTCAGCAGGGATTAAACAAATACTTCAAAACTCTTTTTATCATTGACCATTATCAAAATACACTTGATGGACAAAAGTATTTGGCCAAACCTGCTAATTATTGAATTCAGGTGTTTCAATCAATCAGGCCCTTTATTCCTAGTGAAGGGCGATCTTAATCCTTCAGCATACCAAGACAACTTGGGTGATGCTGTGCTTCCAACTTTGTGGTAAGAGTTTGGGGAAGGACCTTTTCTATTCCAACATGACTATACCCAAGTGCACAAAGCAAGGATTATAATCACATGGTTCACTGTGGATGAACCTGACTGGCCCTAACACAGAACCCTGACCTCAACCCCATCGAGCACCTTTGGGATGAACTGGAACGGAGATTGCGAGCCAGGCCTTCTCGTCCAACATCAGCGCCTGAACTCATAAATGCTCTACAGAATGAATGGGCACGCGTTCCCACAGAAACACTCCTACATCTTGTGGACGGCCTTGGGTCCAACTCCATATTAAAGTATATGCATTTGGATACAATGTCACTGCAGGTTTGGCCAAATACTTTTGTCTATTATACTTTTATATAGTGTACATACTACAAGTATTCATTTTTTAAATAATAATAATAAAAAAAAAAAACATATTTATGTTTTCAACAGGTGGTTAAAAACATGGCAGTAAGCCAAGAGCTTAAAAAATATGAAATGATGTACTGTATAATTTTGTTAAGTACACTATAATAATTAACTAATTGGTTAATAAGTTGCTCAGTTGAAGCCATTTTTTGCTTTCAAACCGATATGGTTTCTACTTTTTAGGGAATTTTATTTAATTTAATTACATTTTTATATCATTATAAAAATCTACTCAAGTAAAAGTAAAAAGTAACTCATAAAAATTTTACTTACTTAAAAAGTTACTTATTATTATAATTTTTTTTTTAACAGCGGGGTTGGGATGAGGAATTCTAGCGTAGTTGAAAAAAGATGAGCAGATATAAATCTCAAACTAGTTGTTTTTAACTGAAGAAACACCTTTGCATAATAAAGCTGTTATCTTTTTTGTGCTTGAAAATCAAAGTGCTCAGTTAAATATGGCATCACGTCCCAGTCTAGTGTCGGCCGTACAGCAAGAGACTGGTTCAGGGTTCAATTTTAAACTGTATGGAAATGGTGGTATATGGCAGAAAGAACTAGATCCAGTCATTAACTGATGAAATAATGAGGTTTGTATTGCTTTACAAACACACACACACACACACACACACACACACACACACACACACACACACACACACACACACACACACACACACACACACAGGAGGGGGATCAGATTCAGGTTGGACCCAAACAAAAACTGACTCCCTAAACCAAAAACAGTGAATAAATTCCCTCTTCCCAAAATGAATGGCAGCCAAACCCCTACTACTGCTGAGTGCACAAACATACAGTGAAATTATCTACAAAGATGTACAAAGGCCAACCAAACCAAAGGGGCAAAGCAATAATCAAAGTCAATGGGAGGCAAAAAGTCAAAACCAGAAAACACACCCAAATACCAAAACGCCAAAATCACAATCTCTTTCCTCTTTCCCGCGTCTCTCTCCGGTTTATTTATGGTCGCGCTGGTTGATGACGTCACTCTCAGGGTGGAAGGTCAGGTAGATGCTGATGTGGGGACAATGCTGGAGTGGAGTCTGGAGCGGCGCGCGACCAGGACACGATACACACACGCGAGCGCAACCAAGCATTTATACAAATGATAATATTTTTTATTATTTTTGCATTTTCATTCATTTGTTTTACTCAATAGCGCATATGATTGAAAATGTAGCGAATTACAATACTTCAAACAAAACATACATAAGTAAAAGTAAAATTACAGATTTTAAAAACTACTTTAAAAAGTAGAAGTACACAAAAAAATTGCTCAATTACATTAACGTGAGTAAATGTAATTTGTTACTTTCCACCTCTGTTGTTCTGTAATATGCAATTGAATTCGCTCTAACTCATCTTCTACACCATTTTTTAAAATTTCTTTATCCTTTTGCAGGGTTCACATTCATACACACTTACATTCACACACTACGGGCAATCTGGGAACACCAGTTAGCCTAATATGCATGTTGGGAGGAAACCGGATTACTCTGAGAAAACCCCTCAAGCACAGGGAGAACGTATTCCAAACTCCATGCACAGACACCTGAGGCAGGAATTAAACCTTAAC
This sequence comes from Clarias macrocephalus, assembly GCA_011419295.1. NCBI lineage: Eukaryota > Metazoa > Chordata > Actinopteri > Siluriformes > Clariidae > Clarias > Clarias macrocephalus. Next base: position 47,883 of record JAAGKR010001175.1, read on the forward strand.
CCTGGAGGTGCAAGGCGATAATGCTAACCACTAAGCCACCGTACCACCCGATTTATTTATATAGTGCTTTTATATAGCGCCTAGCAGTTTTACAGAATCAAAAAGTTTGAAAAGTGTGAGGCAATCTGCATAAATGACAATTATTAGATCGTCCCTGAAGGGCAACTCAAGGGCGATGGTGGCAAGGAAAAAACTCTTGGAGATGACAATAGGAATAAACCTTGTGAGGAACAAGACTCAACAGGGAACTTATCCTCATTTGAGTGATATCAGATAACAGGATTTGATTTGCAGTCATAATGTGTGTTAGGATGCAGGAAGTTCAGTATAACAGGAAAGGTGTTCAAATTGTTTGATTATTAGTGAGATAAAGTGAGAGTTCAGTGGATTTCAAACTGTACAGAAAAGTTGTCGCATTCTTGAAACGCCATTGATACAACGTTACAGAAATGTCATGTTCATGAAAATACTTAGAAGTTGGCTTTTTTTTTTTTACACCAAATGATTTCTCTCTCTCTCTCTCTCTCTCTCTCTCTCTCTCTCTCTCTCTCTCTCTCTCTCTCTCCCAGTTCAGCATATCATAGCATTCCCGGCTCTCCTCTCCAGTATCCAGTAATCTCTGGTGTTCATCTCAAGCTTGTCTCGGGGTGTCTCTGGGTTTCATGTTATCACAGATAAAGTGAGTGTACACAGTGTTGATCAGATCGGAGTGTTAATCAGTGTTAACCACCATAGTGATGATGCTGTGCTCTTCCGCGCATTACACATCACGCTACTCGCATCCCAGATATTCCGATTTTAATCTTTCCCATACCTTGGGAGTAAAAAGAGCACAGATCTCTCCATCTTGTTCCTGGACTTTTATATTCACTTTTCTTGTGTCCTTTTTGTAAAGTACAACATTATTTGTGACTATAAGACATCCAAAGGCTTGTCTGTGGAAACCTTTGAGACAAGCATGAGTAGGATATCATATTCTTTGCATAAGGGATAAAACACTTGATGTTTTTCATTTACAAATTACCACCACTTAATATTTTTTATTATCACTACAAACATAGTTTTTTTTTTCCCCATGAAAGCATGTCCAAAAGTGTTTCGTTTGCTTTATGCCATAGGGATTTGCAAACTATAACATCAAAGGTTTTTGTTGTTTATTAATGTTTGATGTTTGTGAAACATCACTTAATATTTTTATTAACATTTTTTCCCTGACAGCATGTCCCAAATGTTTTATTTGCTTCATACCATAACGATTTGCCGTCTATAAAATTATTTTTCTTATTTATTAAGTTGCATTGCTTAATATTTTTATTAATTAAAAAAAAACACAATATATATTATTTTAATTTTTTTTGTTTGTTTGTTTACAATGACAGCATGTGCCAAAGTGGTTTATTTGCTTCATCCCATAACGATTTGCAAAATATAGCAAACATTTTTTTTCATTTATTAATTCAAATCAATTAACATTTTTATTAGAACTGTAAAATGTACGGAAATTAGCATGGAAACGTACTGACAGGTGCCAAGGAGTACTTTGAAGAGTTGATGAATGAGGAAAATGAAAGAGAATGACTAGTAGAAGAAGTGACTGGTGTGGAGCAGGAAGAAGAATGAGGTGAAGAGGGCGTTGAAGAGGATGAAGTGTGGAAACGCAGTTGGTCCTGATGACATACCTGTGGAGGTATGGAAGTGCTTAGGAGAGGTTGCAGTAGAGTTTCTGTCTAGTCTGTTTAACAAGATTTTGGTGAGTGAGGGGATCCCAGAGGAATGGAGGAGAAGTGCATTAGTGCCGATCTTTAAGAACAAGGCGGATGTGGAGGTACAGTTTAAGCAGTGGAACGAAGGTTAGCCGTAGCAAGACATGGAGTTAGTTGGTGTAAGAGAAGAGTACACAGAGGATAGGGTTAGATGGAGGGAGATGGAAGGAAACAGACGAATGACAAAGAAGAAGAAGAAGAATTAGCGCTACTTTTTTTTATGACATCATGTTCCGACGTGTTTTATTTACAATCAATAATATCAAAGGTTTTTCATTTATAAATTAACATCACTTTAACATGTTTATTTGTTTATAGTTTTATATTTTTGTTTACTTTAAAAAAATAAAATATATATATATATATATATATATATATATATATATATATATATATATATATATATATATATATATATTGTTGGTAGTTTTGCTTACATTATGACAAATAAAACACATTATGACAAATAAAATTTTTTTTTCATTTAAAAGTTCAGCAGCATGGTGATAGAAAACCTTTAATTTCAATAATCAAGTCCTCAATTAGATAAAACATCGCCATGTTATATGTTATTGATGGAATTACTTGCAGAAAATTGTAATCATAAGATTTTATTTATTTATTTATTTATTTATTTATTTATTTATTTATTTTACTGGGGGAAAAAAATGAGCAGCAGCAGCATTTGCCACCTCAAGAGAAAGAATTGTTTCCTTAGAGGTAAAAGAAAAGAACCTGCGAGCTCCTTGGGGCTAAACCATGGAGTCTTATTAGGAAGAGTCTCCGGCAGTGTAATGAGGAAAACAGCTGGGACACACGTCACATGTGGTAGATATGTAGATAGTGAGAGAGAGAGAGAGAGAGAGAGAGAGAGAGAGAGAGAGAGATAGAGAGAGAGAGACAGTAATGAAAAAGAAACAGTCAAAAGAAGATGTGATAGACAAAAATAGAGGAACTAGAAAGAACAGAAAGACAATGAAATAGATATAGACAGTGAGAAGAAGGTCGAGAAATAAAAAAAATATGATGATGAGAGATGATGAGACAGAAATAGTTTGAGACAGATATAGAGACGGAGAGTCAGCAAGGGAGTGAGACAAACAGGGGAGATAATGAGACAACAATAAAGTGAGACAAATGGAGCGGTGATGAGCCTGAAATAGAGTGAGAGAGAGAAAGATGATCAGATAGCAATAAAGCAAAACAGATGTCGCTTTCACTGTATCTGTAGAGACATAGAAAGGCAGAAGTGTGAGAGGTGAAGAACAGGGAAAACAAGAGACGATTTGGGAAATACCAAATGAAGGTAATGAGACATTGTGGAATCTAAAGAAAAAAAACTGGAAAAGACAGAAATAAAAATGACAAGAAACTTAGGAGCAATTGAGAGAAATAGAGAGAAATAGAGAGAGAGAGAGAGAGAGAGAGAGAGAGAGAGAGAGAGAGAGAATATCCCTTTTGTAAGCAGGGTGAATGGAGGATGGAGAGAGAAAAGGAGAAAAGGAGACGTGCAGCTCCAGGTAGTGTGTAATTAAGAGCTCAGCGCTGTGCTGTTCTACAATAAACAGGTCACAGCAGGTAACGAGAGGATTAACACCTTATTAACACACTACCGACAACAATGCTGCCCTCACCATGCTGTAACACACACACACACACACACACACACACGCATACTATGCTTACTCTACCTGTATTAACAAAATGCTGCATTTGATGTACCTTGAAAGTGGGAATTTGGAACTTGAAATGTTGTAATTTTTGCATTTTTTATGTCCATTTCCGTGCTTACAGGAAAGACTTTTTCTACTTTTTTCCCCCTCAAAACTGTATATATCAAAATATCAAATCTGTATCCTGATTTAACTAAATAACACTTGTATACAAGGTGGTATCAAAAGGTTTCAAGACTAGTTTTGTAACATGCCAACAGATGGCAGCACGAGGCTGCACGCACAGTCACAGGGAGCACCGACTTTCATCAGTCAGTGTGCCAAAAGACATCGTCCTGTGTACACCGGTAGCTGTACTACAACCGGTGCTATTCTGACCATGTCTGCAATTTCATCATGGACAGCAAGTTAGAACGTGAAATTTTTGCCAAAACAGGGCCAGAAATGTCTAGCATGATTCAGCACGTTTATGGCAATGCTGCAAAGACTGGGTTGATGTATTTTAAGTGGCACGCATGCTTCAAGAACATCGCTGAAAAACAACGCACCATTTGAAAGACCTTAAACAAGCTCAAAGGCCCCAAAAATGTTGGAACCATTCAGCAACTTGGAGAACAATCCACAACATTGCTGCCATTGTCACAGTCTGAGTCCGAGCAACCTTCACATGTGATCTGAACATGCACTGTCTTGGTGCCAAGTTTGTCCCCAACCTGCTGACCCAGAAGCAAGTAACTGCGATGAAGCAACAGTCTTTACAATAAACAAACCCAACATCTCGGAAGCAAGGCAGGTTCGCAGCTCCACCGAGTGCATGCTCATTGCCTTTTTCAACTTTTGCGACATTGTGCTTTGAGAATTAGTCCCCGTGGGCCAGACCGTCAATAGTGAATTCTACTCCCAGGTGTCCGAGGGAGCCAGAGCGCTAGCTCTGATGGTTGGGAGATGGAGAAGAGACAGGGATGCTAGGAGATGGAGAAGAGAGAATAAGAGTTGGACTAGAGGGTAGGAAATGGAGGAGAGAAAGACATGGCCTGGCAGAGGAAGAGAGCATGCGATGGATGAGAAAGATGGAATTCAGAAGACAGAGAGATGACTGTGAGAGGGAGAAGAGAAAGTTGGAGATGGGGGAGAAAGAGTAATCATTGGGAGAAGAAGGAGACAGGATGAGATGGAGAAGAGAGGGATGTTAGGAGATGGAGAAGATAGAGTAATCCATGGATAAAGAGTAGAGTAGAGTAGAGTATGGAATGGAGGAGTTTAGTATGGAAGCAGGCAGGGAGATTAACAAGAGCATGAGATGGAGAAGAGAGAGGAAAGTGAGTACATGATGAATAAGATAGAGATGAGTGACTTTGAGATGGCTGAGAAAGAGGAAATGAAAAAGAGAATGTATACGATGACATGAGAGAGTAGGAGATGTAGAAAAGAGGGTGTGAGATGAAGGAGAAATAGGGTTGCCTGGGATTGCACAGGAACTGGAGGTAAGAAAGAGATGGGAGAAAAAGGTACGACAAATAGATACTGTATGAGAAGAAGGACAAAGAGCAGACTGGAAAAATGGAGGAAAGAGGGAGAGAAATAGTGAACGAAGGAGAGTACGGATGGAAGACGGAGGAGGAGGAGGAATGCGTGTGAGTTGGAAGAGAGAGAGAGAGAGTGAAGAGTGGGCTTTTGGTTGGCGCCTAGTGCCGCTTCATTGCCACACAAACACACAGGTGTGGGTCATGCAGGTGCCTGCTTACTGAAGTGGGTGGTACTATGTGTGTGTGCGTGTGTGTGCGTGAGTGCGTGAGTGTGCGTGCTTGTGTGAGGATATACATTTAGCGGTGCATGAAATCCTAAACGCACCGTCAGCAGTTAAAATAAACAACCAGGTTCATCATTTACACAGAGAGAGAGAGAGAGAGAGAGAGAGAGAGAGACTTCTGATCAGTTTATTTTCTTTTTCTTTCTCTGGTTCAATGGAAGTGAGGAATGGCAAGTAATGGTGGCGGGTGAAGTACCATAAATCATGGGTGGTCAATGATCTAGTACCTGGATGACTCTCCTAGACTTTGGGGATACATATGATGTGTAGAGTATGAAGAAGATTATAACCTGAACAATGATGATGATGAATTACACAATTCTAACTAAAGGCTGGACACATAATGGTGTTACTACCACGTTGTCCAGGGACACTGACGATAGTCCGGTCTGATGTTCCCTCCCCTGCATACGGCAGACAAGAGTTGCAAAAAAAAAAAGAAAAAGAAAAAGAAAAATCCCAAAAGCAAATAAAACCGGAAAAAAAAAAAAACACAAATCCGGAAACAAGTACGAAATCAGAAACACAACGACAAATCAAATTCTTATTGCTGATTGGACGAGACATTTGTCACTCAAGACACTGTAGATAAGAAATACTGCAGCCCGGTAATTTGAATGTCTTTGAGGCTGCTGTGCTTCTTATCTACAGTGTCTTAAGTGACAGATGTCTCATCCAGTGAATGGTAAGAACGAATTCAAAGGAAAAGTTATTAATTTATGGATTTCTCATAGTTTTTTTTTTCTGATTTCTTGTTTTGTTTCCGGATTTGTTATTTTGTTTTTTGGATTTGTTATTCTGTTTTTTAATTTGTTATTTTGCTTTGCGCTTCTCTGCCACCACCTAATAATTATATTAGGCTATAATTATAGCACGACTTAACTGTGCATGTAAACATACTATCATTAGTGTATTATATTAATACATTGTACTAATATAGCTGTAACTATGGCTCAACTTAGCACAAATTATGTCCGACTCTTCAAGGTTGTGTAGCAAAGTGCAAAGTTTATTTGTTTTGGAGGCCAGTTTTCAAGGCAAAAAAGTGCGATATGAACGGTGTTGAAAACATGGACAACTTTACAGTTCTGTAGATTTCTGTACATGGCTTTAATCTTTACTTTTTGTATTAATGAGATGCGTGCTATCTTTTGTGGTGAGAGACGAAACTGGCGCATTGTGGGTGCGCACTTTGTATAACTTCTGGGATAAAACCCAGGGCAGGAACCATGGAGCTTGTGCACATCACCTAGACTGATTTCTATGTCCAATTGGGTTAGACGTGCCGGAGTAGCTCAACTGCCAACCGGGTTTGCTGGTCTGACTTAGTACGATTTAAGTTGGACTAAAATGTTTATGTCTGCTTTTATCCTAAAACAACATCATGTTAACATATTGAGCATGAATAGATATGAAGCAGTCAATATTCAGTTTCACATTTCATTTACAGCTTTGGGCAGATGCCATTATCCGGGACGACTTGCTCTTTTATCTCTTTATACATTTGAGCATTATGAGTCTTGTTCAAGGGCACAACGTTGGCAAATTGGTGGCAGTGGGGTTTGAACCCTGGACCTTCTGATCACTAGTTTTACACCTTAACCATGGAGCTACACCTGCTAACTGCGCTACGCTGGAGCACAGGACCAATGAGAGGACAGCAAAGCTTTCAAGCACATTGTGTATGTAGTTGTTTGACTCTGTCCTTTTGCTGATAAGCTGATTGAATATTATGTTGTATTTAATGACATGTTCTTGCAGTTGTCATTGAAAACTATACTGTAGTCTGATCTGAACAGGTCTACAATGTGCTCTTTTCGCTCAAGGTGTCTTCTTTCTCCAGCAGGGGATTGTTTACTGTACTGCACGTTACTGTAGCTACTGCTATACAATGGTACTAATCATTACTTACAGTTGTACAGGATTATAGACAGTACAGCTCCGTGAGTTCAGTAACATGGTGTAGTGGACAGGTGTACCTTAATTACTCTCTTTCCTCTAAATCCTACTGTGCAACAGATCAGACTAGGCTGGACTCGCTGCCTACGGTCCCTAAAACACAACGACATGCTCAACTGAAGTGTCTCATCTGTAATGCTTGCTCTTGCTTGTTCTCATGCTTTTGCTCACTATGGCAGTGGATTCCAAATAAACAAAGGGAATGACGCTTGGAATGACGTTTGTGATGTAGCGAACCGAATGCAATACTGCTCTCTAGTGGTGTACCAGGATTTAACAGCTTTCCACACAACCGTCTCCGGGTGATATTAATGCAAACAAACAAACAAACAAAACAAACAAACAAACAAAACAAAACAAAACAAACAAACAAACAAACAAACAAACAAACAAACAAAACAAACAAACAAACAAACAAACAAACAAAATGACTAATTTTGCCTCTGATGAGGCAACGGAATACAAAATATTAGCTATAACAAAATAAAAGTACGTAATTGTGATTTCCACCACTGATTTTACTCACTGACTCGTTTACTCATTCATTGTCTATACTGAATTATCCTACAGGGTTGCAGAGGTCTGGAGAGGTCAGAGGTTCCAGGAGACTTAGGGCAGAAGACTGGATACATCATATATAGGCGCCACATATATAGGCACACAGCCCCCAAGTGGGAACTGAACCCAAACCCTGGAGGTGCAAGGCGAACAATTTTAAATAAAAAATTGGTCAGATCTTAAGGGCATTATGTAGACACCCAGAATGGGACTCCGCTCCCGCGATGTCTACAGTCTTACCTATGCATGTAAAGTAATGAATGTAAATGCACCCAAAAAGCAAAAAGTGGTACTCATGACACCAATTTACACCAATAATACCAAATAAAAAATAACCACCAGTTGGCTGAGCTATTGACCTAGTCCACTAAGATACCCTGTTCTACTTTTACTTTACAGTTCTGTTCACTGACAAATGAATCAGAATTTAACTGAAATTAAAATTCCCCAAATTTTCCAGTCCTCACACATGAAAACACATATGGCCAAGTTATTTGTTTGGGAATCAGAAGTTGAGCACTATGGAAAAGGAACAGGACATGGCAAAGGAAGAGAATGAGCAAGAGTCAAGTCAAATGAGAATTATATGCACCAAAGTGCACCAAGAGCAACCATCATGGATAAACATACTGTATATTCAAGCACAGGTTATCTTTTGGGGATGCTGGGTGGAGAATTCACCCTAGTCTGAGCTTGTACACTGGTGCACGTATCATCCAGACATTTTGAAATGAGAATACATCATTTCACCTGTTCTCCATAGTATGCGTATACAATTGCACATCTGTAGTGCCATTGCAGAGCAGGAGTTACAGTTACAGTTCACACATTGTAGGATTGATTAGAGCAGACATCAGTATAGTTCTATGACGACTACAACAGCACATCATTAATGACAACAAAACATTCAGCAGCATCCATTCTGCTCTGGGCCATCTGCTGGAAAGGAATCATTAATGCATGTGATATGTGAGTATAATTCTGACACGGTGAAACAACTGCATTATGAATTTATTTAAGCAATTTATCTTCGGGATTAATGAAGTTCTTTGAAGCTTGAATGAAACTATGTTAACCTCCTACATTTATTTCACTCACTCATCGTCTATGTATCTTTACTCTGCACTCAGGGTCACGGCGGGCCTGGAGTCTATGCCAGGAGACTTATGGCGTGAGGCGGGGTACAGCCTGGACAGGGTGCCAATCTATTGTAGGCCTCTCCTACATACATTACATACATATTCCAAGAGTCCAGGGGAATGAACCGGAGAAGTCCATTTTCATTGACCACTCATGATTTATGGTACCTCACCTGCCACCATACTCGCCATTCCTCAGTTCTTTTCAGCATGGCATTACTAAACATTGATCAGTGACCCCTCTAATGTATACTGAGAAGTATACAGTATATATGCTGAGAAGTTCTTTGCTCAAAACCAGACTAATTAAACTGGTTAACTAATTAAACTGAGTGCAGAGTAAAGATACATAGACGATAAATGTCCTTTACACAAGAAATGATATGAGAGCCTATCCCAGGAGGCTTAAAGCACGAGGTGGAGTACACACTGGACGGGATGCAAATGTATCGTAGGACATAGACACATATACAAAGTATACAGTCTATGCAAACAGAGGCCCCTGAGTGGTGTTGAAGGAGGTACAAGGTGCTAAGTGCTACCCACGAAGTGACTGTGCTGCCCTGTCAAATGCCATCTGGCACATGGGGCAACAGATACTTTCCCCCTGGAGATATATCCATCATTTCTGTGTAATGCATTATTAGATAATTCACTATTTTCTATCCTAAGTTGCTTAACTGCATTTTATCATCATGCTGTGACAGAAAAGGGAAATAAGAATGCAATTAAATGGTCAGGATAAATAACTCAAAGAAATAAATGAGCATCTTAACATGTTATGTTACACGTTCTGGCCAGCAGAGGTCACTCTTGAGTATTTGGTGAGATTAGAATTTTGGATGGCCTTCATTCATTCCTCTAATCTCCTCAGCTGCAGAGCCTTATTGAGCCTGCAGTTCCAGTGAAGTACAAATATTAATCCCTTACGAGTCCATCATCTTTTAAACAGATGAGAAATAGTATAGTTGCAAATGTAGTTATTGGAGATCCATATACTTATAATACATCACAAAGAGGAACGAGTGACAGCCATCATTACTAGTTTCAGGCATTATAAATACCTGTCAGTGTCTCATTGACTGGTCAGTTCTCATCCCCAGGCTTTGTAAATTCCTTAATTTAGGAACTGTATATATGTGTTTTATATGTATATCTTTTAATCATATGAACAAAAATAATAAATCATTTATATAAGAGGGGAAATTAAAATCATCACTGGTCACAAAAACATTAAAAGCATCATGCGCCGGCGTACCACTAAACGTTTTCAAAAAAAAAAAAAATGCTGAAAAAGGTGCCGCACTGAAGCTGTGAGAAGCGGAAAGGGGCGCGGAGGAAATTTCACCTCTCCCAAAAGGAGGGGAAATCCATCCAATAGTGGGCTAAACACCTTGACTTTCTTACAAATAGCGGCGCACATTTCATTTACAATATCATAAACACAGAGCTATAATTTATTTAATTTAGTTTTTTCAAAATTATGTGAAATGCCTAATAAAAATGGTAATAAAACGAATAAATGATTATGTGGAGGTGAATAGTCCTGACTTCTAGTTGTGAGTGACAGTAGGGGGGGGGGGGGGGGATTAGTTGATTGTCGGTTTCAAAATAAACAACGATGGAGAGAAAAAGGCCAAAGCTGTCAGGTGCCCAATTTAGAAAAAAAGAGAAAAGAAGCGGAGAAACGAGCAACAGATAAAGGTGAGCAACAACGTTCTCTCTGCATGATTACTGTATCATGTCAGTGAAGTTCTAATGATGATTAGTGTTATAACGTTAGGTTTGTTAGCCGTCTTGCTGGCCTGTAGTCTTGCAGATGAGGAGCTGGCAGAGCAACGCAATACACCAGGCACCACACTGCACTGTGAAGGACACGCTGATTTCTGATTTGGACAGTAGAGAGCTTGTGCAGGAAATCAAGAACTTCCCTCCCCTGCCATCAAAAACCATGACCCTCCTTGAGCTCATCACTTTTATTAATGAAAAGGATCTATCGGAGATCTTCCCCAACTTTTGGACTGCTCTCAGGATCGCACTTACTCTGCCAGTGACTGTAGCTCAAGCACAGAGGAGCTTTTCAAAACTGAAGTTGATCAAGTCATATCTGAGATCAACCATGTCTCAAGAACGGCTCACTGGCCTTACGATGATCAGTATCGATCACTCAGTAGGGGAGCACATCTTGTACCGTACCATGACATTATTGATGATTTTGCATCAAGGAAGGCCAGAAAGGTCAGATTTTAGTTTTTTTTTTTTTTTTTCAAGTTCAGTGTTATAATTCTATTTTTCTGGAGTGTGGTGTGCTTTAGATCATTTATTTACACAATATTTAACTATATTTGATCAGTATTTTATTCTTAATAAAAGTTATATGTAAAAGACAGTAAATTTATTTATGTTATGTTCCAAGATTTTTGTGATATTGTAAGTTGAGTGATTTGTGAAATAAAACATTGTTTCTGCAACGTTATGATGTAGTGTAATTTTTTTTAATTGTGTGAGGGGAAGGGGGGGGGGGGCGCCCAGAGGCGGTCTCGCCCAGGGAGTAAATCAGTGTAGAACCGCCACTGCATTCAGCGCATTAAGGTATTCTTTAAATTATTATTCTTCAATTCATGACTAATTGCATTGATAGTACTAGTGGTAATTGTGCAGTTATATTAACTGAAGTTCAAGAGATAATGGAAGTGTGTTCATTTCTATAACACATCACTGGACTCGGGTAAGAAAACACTTTAACCAATGTCTGATTTAAAAAAATTGTTGCATTTGTACTATGTACATATTTACTAAATATTTATTTGAAGTGTTGAATAAATATTTCTTTTAGTATTTTTATAGGTTAAACTTCGAATATGATATATGATACTGTAAATATTATGGGCAAAGTATTTCTTATGTTTTAAACCATTTTCTAAAATTATATTATGGCATGCCGTTTAGGAAAATATTCATGAGAGAACTTAATGAAAACTCTGAATATATTGAATGAAACGTGAGAATATTGAATGGATTCCGAATATATTGATTGAAAAAAAATATATTGAATGAATTCTGAATATATGGATTGAAAGCTGATATATTGAATGAAAAGTCTGTATATATCGAATGAAACATGACGTCATCGAAACACAGCGCCATCTTTAGAAAGGATGAGCGAGTCGGCGAGAAACTTGGTGGCTGCAATTCTGAGAAATGGAGAGATGGTCAACACATTGGTGAGTCCGGCCCAAAGTGGTGGCGCAAGCCGCACTCAGTATCAGACTACGGATGAAGAAATTTATTCGCTATTTCACCACGGAACACCGGCCACATTTTGAGAAATAAACACACAAAAGTGACAAATCACATATTTTCTTAATCTGGAGTGGACAGAGAAGCTACTACAAATGAATATATTTTTAGATCCTCTCCTGTTACAGCCTGCTGGAGCTAAACCTTTCAGAAACGCTGCTTACCGGCGCTTTATAGAGATGGAGTCATTAAGGGACCGTCTAAAAAGTGCATGACCAAGACCCAACAAGGTTACAGAGAAAGACCTCACAGAACATCAAACATATTACACTGTTAGGCTACAGTATGGATTATTTGTTTATTTAATTGATTAATAATTATATTAATGTACATGTAAAAATAAATGATGACAAACAATTCTTGTGCTAATAAAACAGATAATTTGTTAAATGAGAGTCAGGGTCTTTTTTAATTATTTAAATAATAATAATAATAATAATAATAATAATAATAATAATAATAATAATAATAATAATAATAATAATAATAATAATAATAATTGTAAAGGTATGTATGAAAATGAATGCACTTTGGTACAGACTGAGTTGCAAAAAATGACAAATCAATCAAAATTGCTATTGAAATTTCACATGTAAAACCAACTGCACTATCATTGCTAATAACTACAACTATTCTCTTTACAATATTCAGTTTAATAGTTTTTTTATTCACTTTTTATTTAAAAAATATGAATTTTCAATAGCTTTTTCGTTATGTGGATTACACATTTAAAGCCTATTGTATAATCCACTCTATCATTGCTAATAACTACAACTATTCTTTTTTCAATATTCAGTTTAATAGTTATATATATATATATATATATATATATATATTGAGTTTACAATCAATATATTCGGAATCCATTCAATATATTCGGAATCCATTCAATATATTCAGACTTTTCATTCAATATATATAGAGTTTCAATCAATATATTCGGAATCCATTTAATATTCTCACTGTTCATTCAATATATTTAGAATCGATTCAATATATTCAGAGTTTTCATTAAGTTCTCTCATGAATATTTTCCTAAACGGCATGCCATAATATATATATACTAGAGTAAACACCACAATGCTACAACATTTGGAAGAACACATAATCAGCTGTTATAATCAGTCCATTTATTTCTTTAAGGAAGAAAGCAATAGGGCTATTGTAGTCAAAATTTGTTGTCAGGGGCTACAAGCCAAATTTGGTGGCTTAAGCAAAGTTTGGTGGGGCCTCAAACTCTCAATCTTCTGATAATGAATCCATTAATCTACAGTGGAGAAATCACATCTCTTTATTATTGCTTAGAAAAAATAAATTAACAAAAACTGATTTGCTCATTAGGGAGATAAAAATTAAATGAATAGAACATGATTATAAATTCAGTGCATGTGAAAAGTGTAGCTGTGAAGAAGAAGACACATCCTTCTTACATAAACTGATGTGTAAAATAGTGTTGGAATTTAAATAACAGTCATTTTTATAATGGGAAATAAGAACTGTTCTGCTAAACATACTCAATTACTTGAACTGATGCAAAGGTCAGAGTAATGCAAGTGTTTGTTGGGATGCAAATTCATCAAATATTTAATTAAGTAAATACCAAAGTGGGTGAAAAGTACTGTAATAAATTCACAATGTCAACAAAAATCGGTCCTGATCCTTCAGAATTCAAAAGGTCTTAATTCTAACCATGTCTTTAAATTACTTTATTGAACAGTATCCAGAATGGTTACTCCAGTTGTCATAGAAATGTATGTTTGTTTGTTTGTTTTTTTGCTATAAAACCATTCCTACTGATTTGAGTTGCCTTAAGGAAACGTATCTGTACTGTATATTCTCTCTTATTGGTTTCCTCTCTTCAAATGCTGGGAGTGATGCTTAAAACACATGCATGTCTCCTCCCATCTAATTAAGGATTTTAATCTTCAATAATAATAGTGTGTCTTTTAGTTTTACGTGTTTTCTTTAGGCAGTGCTATAATATGAACCGATATGAAAACATATATACACAGACATGACTGTAGAAACTGTAGATTAAGATTTCTTTTGCAGTACATATATTTAAAATTTCAACTTATTTAAAAGTTAACTTATAATTGTATTGTTTGAAAAATTCGACCACATGCTCATATGCTCACGGTGGACTCAATAACTACTGCAAAATAAGTCCAACTCATCAACTCACAATCTCCTTTTATCATTTTATCAAAAATATTATTTTATCAAAAGAAACATTATACAATTCTTTTTTTTTTTCAAACTCAGACTCATTGATTTTGGCTCATTTTCTGTGAAGAGCATACAGTATATCAGAACACATTTTTCAAGGGTATCCACTTTGATAAACGAGATGACAGACCAGCTTGATGGCAAAGAGATAAGCTAGCTGCCATCAGGTTGGTGTGTACACAGCCATCCTGCTTCACAGAAAGTGATAAGTCAGAACTACGGAGTCTGGCTTGATGTGGCCATGTGATGGCTAAAATGCAACAAGGCAAAAAAAAAAATTAACAATGTAATACAAAAAATGTAAAAACTGACATCCAAGACAAGCAGCCACAGAATGACACAGTATGTTCTTTAGAATTACAAACTGGTGAAGGCAAAACCCACTAATTCTAAAAGTCATAAATAAATGAATGACATTTTTTATTGTTTCTAAACTCCATGATCCAGCTAAATGGTTGATATTGTACAATAATGTTGTAAAAAGCTGTTGGTGTCCTTCTGTTAGAACTTAGACTTTTTCATTTAGTCTATTTTTTTATTTAATAAGCAGATGCTTATTGCTCAGATGAAGATTGATAAAATATTATGATCTGCCATAGAATGCATTATGACTTCTACACAAGATAATTTAATTATTGATGGGTTATTTATCATGACACACACAAAAAAAGAAAAAAAAAACATTTCTTTAAGTAATATTACCTGAACAAGATTGCTGTTGTACTCAATATAAGCATGACTGCAGGTAATACGCAGGCTGAAATATTGTGTATATGAGCACTATTACAAATGTGATTTAGGTTTCCTTTTTTTAAACACAAAATAATAAAAGTTTAAAGTAATATTGCAAACATATTGGGCCTCATGCACCAACATTCTTTTAAATTTCTTACATTTTGATTGTTCTCTTAATTTTCTGTTAAGAGAAAAAATAAGAGTCAATACCAGATGCACCAAACATTCTTATTCATAAAATCTCAATTTGCTCTTATCCAGATGAACAGAATGATGAATGTTACGTTGGATGTTAGCTAAATATTTTCAATTATTATTTGTTATTTAGCATACGTAATGTGGCCTAAACACCATATGAGGGCAGGTGCATGTTGTGCCGTGTGCAAAACAGACACAAGATTTGGAGAGATGATGGTGAGATAAAAGGTGGTTCGAAGAATAAGTACAGCATTAGAGAAACCATAGCACTTTGTGAACTCAACTTAAAAAAGAAAACATGTGAAGGTAATAAAAAAATCAAGCAATGGCAAAATATCTGTTATGATGTGAATGCAGTTGAGGGACACACAGTTAAAAAAAAAATGTATTTGATCTCATGTAGAATGAGGGCACAACCTCCTTCACCTATGTTAGAGTTCAATAAAGTTAAGAGTTTTTTATAATGATCTTCACCAGTCATAAAATTTTCTCTTACCTAAAACAAGAGCAAAAATATGATAAGACTGATGAATACCAGAAATTGAAAGTACAGGGAAAACGTTGTGGAGATGATATAAAAAAAATAAAATAAATAAATAAATAAACACATGAAAAATAATATCCAGTGGCATACAAAAGTATTTGCCCCTTACAGATTTTTTTCTTTTGATTCCTTTTACATGTTTATCACACTTTAATGTTTCAGATCATCAAATTAATTAAAATAGTAGATAACATACGATAACACAATAAACACATCATGAAGTTTTTTAAATGAAGGTTATTATTAAGGGAAAACAAATCCCCTGTGTGAAAAAGTGTTTGCTCCTAAACCTAATAACTGGTTGGGCCACGCTTAGCAGCAACATCTGCAATCAAGCGTTGTCGATAACTTGTAATGAGTCTGTTACAGCGCTGTGGAGGAGTTTTGGCCCACTCATCTTTGGACAGTAGAATCGTTGTAATTCAGCCACATTGGAGGGTTTTCAAGCATGAACTGCCTTTTTTAAGGTCATGCCACAGCATCTCAATTTCTTTTATGTTTTTTGTGGCCTCTTGGATAAATTGTCGCTGCGTTCTTGGGGTAATTTTGGTCGGCTGGCCACTGCTAGGAAGGTTCTCCACTGTTCCATGTTTTTAATATCGGTAGATAATGGCTCTCACCCTTGGAATGGCACTTCTCCAATCAAAATGAAAAATTTCTCCTACATTAATGTAGTTTAGGATAGTATATAGTATATATTTTAGTATATAAATGTAAATAAAACTATTACTGTTATATTACTACTCTTAATATCATGAACTGTGAATAGACACCTATTTAAATTAGACTCAATTTTTAAATTAGACACCTGTGTAAGAGACTAAAGGTTATAGCTAATATAGAAAGGGGTATTTCATTTTATGTGAATGTAAATTGGCAGGTCTTATCTCAAATCCACACCTTTTACTTTATAGTCATACAGGAAAATCTTGAAAAAAAAATTCAGTCATACACTCAGTGATCAGTTTATTACATAAAACAGTAGTGGCAAGTCTGTTTTTAAGCACTTTGCACTACTCAAATAATATCTTGTCACCAATGTTGATCCATTTTCATGGTTAAACAAGTAGAAGGTGGGTGACAAATATTCAGAGGTGGGTGGAATCGCCAAAAAGTTTACTCAAATAAGAGTATTAAAATAATACTATTCAAGTAGAAGTAAAACGTAGTCATCCAAAATATTAAAAGTAAAAAAGTATTTGGTAAACTGACTACTATTTCATCGTAATGTCTGTTTTTTTTTTTTTTGTTTTTTTTAGAATTTATGTAAGCAGCCATACAAAATGGTAAAATAATGTACAAATTCTGACATTTCCAAATAATAAAATACATGCAATTAATGTTAAAAAAATAAATAAATAAAATAAATATCTTTACAAAATAACAAATTAAGGAGTAAAAAATTTCCTAATCTCATTTTTTTCACAGCATAAAGCTTTTGAAACAAATACCATTCAAACAAATAGTATGTTTGAACAGTGTAACTATTTCCTGTGTAAGATATACTGTATATTCAGTTACCCTCCAAATGGTTCAGCAGATAGAAAATACCATTAGAACACATGTACAAGAGTCTCACTTTACCATAAACTGTTTCTAGTAGATCAAATGTAAGAAAGCTATATTTTTTAGCTTATTTGCTAATTATATATG
>JAAGKR010001175.1:70443-109527 GCA_011419295.1 Clarias macrocephalus
CAAAAATCCATTTGATGTGAAAAATGAAAGTAAGTTAAAATAATATTATATTTCATACTATATAGAGTAATGTACTATAATATCATATTATATATAATATGATATTATATATAATATGATATTATATTATATATAATATGATATGATATTATATATATAATATGATATTATAGTACATTACTCTACATAGTATATATAATATATTTATAACATAAATAATAAAGGTAATAATAAAGCATTTGCAATTTGCCTTACTCATTCAGAAATGGCTTAAATATGCTTGAACAAGGTTCTTAGGAGAGTGGTTGGTGTAAAGCTTGAGTTTGTCCTCAAGCTTTACACTGCTGTTTCGAACTTCTTTGGACTTGACCCATCACAATTTGACCATGGTCTACAGTTCTTTTAATGATGGTGCCTGGAAGTGGGTGGGTTATATTAGGCAACAAGTGAACATTTTGTACCTAAAGTTGATATATTAGAAATATATTATATATTAGAAAACGTGGGCAGGTTTAAAGCTATGATTGACTTTGACAAGATCCAAATTGTGATGGCTTGATGATGGGGTCAGAGCATCTCTTGAGTGGTCAGGACCTACTAAAAGTGGTCCAAGGAAGGGAAACTAGCGAACTTCAGACAGGTTAATGGGTGGCCAAGGTTTACTAATACATGTGGGGAGAAAGTGCTGGCCCCCAGGTACCAGTCGAAACTTTGGACATACCTTAAATAATGGAGATTTTGAAACGATGCAATAGCAGACACTGTATAAGTAGCAGACACATTTTAATAGCGACTGTTTAAAGGAGATCTTTTGGAGTTATTTTGGATGCCTTCAGCATTATTTTTAAAAAGTACAAAGAAAAGAACATGGATTTAGAAGGCGTGTCCAAACTTTTTCCTGTATCAAATTTGCTATTGTGCTTCAAACATTGAGCCTAGTTTGACCCAAATGATTCTGCCAACAGACAAGGGCACACAGGATGGACTCTGAAATTAGTCTCATACTTGCCAGAGAGTCCATATTAAAAGGTACATACAATATATTAGACAAGAAATATGGCATATACAAAATGAGCAATGTAAAAATGTTGACACTAAGCACTAAAACTTCTGACTTCCTGTCTCTGGCCTGACTTGTGTCTGGAGGAGCTTGGCAAGTCACTAAACTTGTGACTGCACATACCATTACAGGCAACACACATAAACATATATTTATTTCAAAAATAAAATTTCTTTTGATGTACTGGCAGCCAATTGATATCAGCCACACAATGATGCAGAGGGTAATCGAGCAGGGTGGGGAGACAGTCAGTGATGGATATTTTTGAATAAGAATGTATTCTAAGGCCACCAGCTGGTGAAGCAGATTCCCACAGAGTCTAGCTCCAAATAACTGAATTTGGACAACATAACAAAGAGTGAGACATTCTTTGAAAATGTTTGTTACAAGGACTAGACCCAGAATCAGCTCCTGCAGGTCACTGAGGAGGAGGAAGATACTGAAGAATGATAATCGTCCTCCACTGTTGTGGTGGCAATATAAAACTCTTAAAGCCCAAAGCAGAGCTGGAAACCCAACCAACACACCAGTGATGATAAAAATGGACAAGCGGACAGCTTCAATGTTTGCATAGCTCCCTTCATAATTCCTTGGTGGAAAGTAAAACTCAAAATGGTCCTGTGTGGACATGGCGTGGCCTCCCTTCTGTTTCTTTATATACTGTAATAAAGTATGGTACTGTAAGAGTAAGGAATAGAACATTTTGTTAATCATCAATGCTCTAGTGGTGAAGCAGACTGTCATAAAGCAATATGTTACTTTTCAATTAAATAACACCAATAATTACAATTTTACGTGTCCAAGAATGTCTTATTTTTAGCTGTTCTAAGGACTTCTAAGGATTTTTTTCCCCCACATAACCCAGTTAGAAAGCTGGGATCAGAGCTAAAGGTCAGCAAGGATACAGCGCTCTTGGAGCAGATAGGAATAAGGGCAACCCAGAGCCACTGATTGATTCACCACTGCCCTAAATTAATGTTGTGGAATGTCTACATGGCTATATCCTTTTATCCTTTATGATTAGCAGATACAGTATGTGACCCGTCACATCAAATGTCACTTAACACATCAGGTTTTAAGCAACATTTGGGGTGATTTCAGTTATGTATATTTTCAGATTCCTCTGAAGTTTGATGCCAAGATGACTTGATATGAGGGGTCACATATATACAAATATTCCCGTGAAAGCTATTTTCTCTGTGTTCTTAAGGTAATGGAAAAGAAACTAAAACTTGTCATAGTTCAGAGATATTGGAGAGCAAAAAGGGCTTTGATTATTCCAAGGTGAACAACAATCATACTGTCACATAGCCTGGGTACTTTGCCCATGTTAAATAAACTTCTTCTTTAACATATCAACATATCATCATATGAGTGATTTGTTACTATACAAATATTGAAAAAAGAGAAATTCAGAAAGTGATATCATTGTACAAAAACTAACCTGTGCAAATCTTAACAAGTGCAATATTCTTGAATCTAGCATAGCTTATATATATATATATATATATATTTCTTTAATCTGATTAAAACAAACAAACAAACAAAAAACAAATATAAGATTATTAAGATTACTTCTAGTCATGTTATATGTTACAAAAATTGTAGAGAAAATTTTTTGTTCTATTGAGAGATATTTTTGCTAGTTTTTAGGAATCTATTTCTTGAAAGAAGTACACTTATCTGCAAATAGAACAGGACATTATTAACACTTACATAATCCTTTTTATTGTCATTCATTATGAATGAATCAAAATCTAAAGTTGGATCATGCATAATATTGACGTGATGTTACTTACCAGCACCAATATGTTTGCCTGAATAGGAATAAGATGATAAATTTTTGCTTATTCAATAATTACATTATGTTTATTTTCATCGTTTTAAGGTTTGAATGAGTAGATGTATCCTGTGCTGTATTTCCGAATAAAACAATTTATTTCATAGTATTTCCTTTTTCATCTTTAAAAATGTTTTATATTCACACAAACACATAAAAGGAACCTTCATTATGTTTTCATGATTCTAAGTCAATATCTAAAGTCTAAATCTAAATCAAATTGTATGTTTTCTAATAATTATTATATGGATTAGAATAATCAACATGAAATTTCGTCAACATATTTGCTGTTTTATGCTGGTTTTCTGGTTTAGACTTAAATAAATTCTCAATGAAGCATGATATTAAGTCCAGAATGACTTACAGTATCTGTGAGTGAAAGCCTGTTGAAGGAAGGAAGAAGGAAAGTTAAAAAGTGAAAGACTATCATCCATTATTTATACTACGCCGCTGCTGATTTCTCTAATCTGATTGGTCAGAAGGTGTTGTTCAACTTCTGTAACAGCAGCTCTGACAATAATACTGGCTGCAATAGTAAAAAGAAAAGCACAAATTTTTATTGAATATCTTTTTAAACGTGAAACTTTACATGAGCAGTTTTATGGCAAAATGAGATAACACCAACTAAACATTTCAAAATAAACCAAGAAGCATTATAAACCGATAGACAATGTTTTGTGCACAAACATCAAAATGTCGAAAGCACAAATGTCAAAATATTTCATCAAAATAGTTTGGTTAAATCTGTGTAAAGACCAGTAACAGAAAAATATAGACGAAGCGTGCAGGAGAGGCTAGTCTAGTCAAAACAAAACATAAAAAAACATAAACAAACATTAAATAACAATCAATTATACCTTGTAAACCAAATGTGATGGGTATTTCTTTTTCCCCTTATGATGATCACTTAACAATATTTATTTCAGCATTCCATATTTGTCCACCATGATATCTAAGGGAATCCTGACAATGTTTGGTTTTGTAAAAAGGAAGATACAAATCATGCACTTGTCTATAGTTGTGAAAAAATATAAGTATGCAATTTCGTATCAAAACTTGCTTTTTTTCGGTTTAAACAAAAATACACCGACATCATGCTTTGGTTGTGATTTTGCAATGAGTAAATAGAAAATAGTGAGAGCATACACAAACAAAAATCATGGAATTATTATCCTGCCAAAAATGCTAAAAAATACCCCTGATTTTCCAAATATATACACATCATCATTTTCAGAAACATAAAACACAGCTTTTAAAAAACACAGTGTGGTTTGCATGTAAAAAAACATGTCTATCAAACAAACACAATAAGT
This sequence comes from Clarias macrocephalus, assembly GCA_011419295.1. Lineage (NCBI taxonomy): Eukaryota > Metazoa > Chordata > Actinopteri > Siluriformes > Clariidae > Clarias > Clarias macrocephalus. Next base: position 74,657 of record JAAGKR010001175.1, read on the forward strand.
GATTTTTACATATACAACCCGCATTTCCACATCTATTTACACAATTTTTAGGAGGCTTGACAATATTATACCATTACTTGCAATATTTGTACACAAATGGGATGATTCGTGACCAGACTGAATAAGCACATGACAGCATGGTGGTGATACAAGATCAAATGTTCAGGTTAACGATGGCCAGATGACTCAGAGAACAGGGATTTGTAATATGATGCTGTAGACAGGTGAGTCTACAGTATGTCTGTATCTTGTAACTACAAATGAACCTGCCCCACGAAGAAATAATAGCCGAGCAGTTAGCTTGGTAACTAAGAAGAATACAGATGCATGGTGCATGGTCATATTTGGCATTAAACCATAAATTAAAATATAAATGCAACCATTGGTCTGGCTGTTATTTCTTAGTCAGGATTGGCACCAAAAGCAGATAAGGTCTTTGTATAAGACATGACATTTAAACAGTTATTATTACAAGTTACACATTATTTTAGTGTCACATAGATACTTACTTTTTTAAAAATCTTCAAAACCTTTGCTTGAGCTAAATGAAACAGTTAACTTCAGTTAACCAAATCAGATGGAAATGTGCAATGCGCAAAACTGGAATCAAGAGTGCCTGCACAAGGCAGATAAGATGCAGATGAGAAAAAAGCTGTGGATGGGATCTTTTGCCACACTGAGCAAAATCATGTATACAGACTAGCACACAAGATGTAAACTGATAAGAGAAAATATGCACATGAGATCCTTTACTACATAGAGCAAAATTGCTTGCAAACAAACCCCAGGACAAACTTGAAAGCCTGCATTTATTTCATTGCTATTCATTCACAATTTCTCTAAACCATATTTCCTTCTTTTACATAATGAATAATTCCTTTTGTGTATATATATATTTTATATTTTCTTATAACAGTCGAACTGGATTTGCTGGTTTAAAAAGAATAGAATAGAATAGAATAGAATAGAATAGAATAGAGGGAGGCATGATGGCATAGTGATTAGCCCCTGTTGCCTCCACCACCAGGGTTGATGTGAGTTTGATTCTTGCTTTGGGTCTGTGTCGTGGAGTTTGCATGTACTTCCAGTGCTTCAGGTCCTGGATGCACATCACTGTAACTGCAGTCTCAGAAAGTCTATGTATCTTTTCCTCTAAACCCTATGATCTGATCAAATTTAGTTTAATAATCATGTGAGAGTGACCTCTTTTGGCCAGAAGGTGTAACATTCCATGTTCATAAAATCACTTTTATGTGTTTAGGTTATTTATCCTGTCCAATTCATTCTGATCTTATACCCATTTATGTCACAGCCTGATGATAAAACATTTTGAAACACTGAGTTATTAAAATTCATTTTCTGTTTACATTAATGATTTAACTAATTTGCCCAAATGATTTCCAAGTTGCATTGCTGTTTTTTTTTTTTTTTTTTACCTGAGAGTAAAGCTTTAGTGTTTGCACAGTACAGAAAACAAAGAGGCAATTAAATAAAAAAGTAGAAAAGTATGGTTCATTAATGATTTAATAATAATGCATTACACAGTATATGATGATTTCTTTCAAGGTGACTGAGCAACGGATACCTTATGGTTTTAAAACATTTTTGTGTTTTAGTTATTGTTTTTTTTATAGCTGTTATCATGGAAGTGAGCTTGTCATGTGGACAGTTCCTATAGCTAAATGTGACTTGAACTTAAGAAAAAGCATGACATGATGTACATTAATAATTTAAAAAGTTATCATCTTTGTGGTGAGGTGTGGTGTCTCTGGTTAGCATCAGGTCACATCAGATGCTACATTACAGATCAATCATTCAATCAATCAATCAATCAATCAATCAATCAATCAATCAATCAATCATCGAGTTAAAAAAAAGAATTTAAGAATAAGGTAGAATTAAGTACAACACACATCCAGCATGTGCTTTGTATCTGTACTTAACCTGTGACTGGGATGCTCATCAGAGGTGGGTAGTAACGAGTTACATTTACTTCGGTTTTACTGCAGCCTACCTTTTACTTTTACTTGAGCAGATTTGTGAAGATGAAACGCTACTCTTACTCCGCTACTTTCGGCTCCACTCAACTTGTTACTTTTCTAACCGTTTGTTCTACACATGCAGCCGGTAGATCTACCACATGACTGTTTAACCAATCAGATGCAGCAACAATAATCACATGACTCTGTTTGACCAATCAGATGCAGCAACAATAATCACATGACTCTGTTTGACCAATCAGATGCAGCAACAATAATCACATGACTCTGTTTGACCAATCAGATGCAGCAACAATAATCACATGACTCTGTTTGACCAATCAGATGCAGCAACAATAATCACATGACTCTGTTTGACCAATCAGCCGCAATAACAAAAACCACATATTCAGAGTTCGATAAATTCATTCGACCTGTGAATGCGTCCCACACACGCTCACTGCGCATGCGAAAACAAAAGTTTCCTCATCTTTCTCTAATTTTGCGGAACGCCCATAAATTCATGTTGCTACTAGTGGGATTTTACGGTTAGTGTACAATCTTGTGTTGAGTTTAGAATTCTTTGTTTCATGTTTGTGTGATTATGTGTTAATTACTTTAATTGTACTTATAATGTTAGTATAAAAGTCTATGAATATGTAAGTATATTTCAGTACAGAATTAATCACTAACACACGTGTTGTACATTTTTATGCATCCCAAAAATTATGATGTATCCCTGACATCATATACAAAGCATGCTTCACTACTGCGCTGTCTTCTCTATCTGCCAAAAACAGATACACACTTTAGCATATACAATATACATACAGTATATATACTGTATATATTTTCTTTTTTTTTCCATCTTGGTAAATTATTCAAGGCAGAAAAGCATTCTACATTGGTTCAAATGGTTAAGGTTACTGATCAGAAGGATGGGGGTTTTAGCCCCAGACCCGCTAAGCTGCCACTGTTGAGTGCTTGAACAACAACCTTAACCTCCTGTATCCAGGCTGACCCTGCACTCTGCCCCAGCTTCTAAATGGGCCAAAAAAAAATAAATAAATCCTTGTACTGTGCTGTAAAGTATATGTGACAAATCACTCAATATTTTCTGTCTAAATTGTAGCAGAAGAATTAAAGACAGTGGGGAAAGCATTCCATAATATTACACAAACATTATGCACATTCTGTGCTTCATGTATTTATTATTTCATTTTGTCAGTCGTTGGTCAATCTGTTATTGTATAATTATTATAATATTATTGTAAATTACAGATTTATTTGTAATTTTATTTGTTACATATTTCTGATGTCAGTGCATTTTCCTGATTGAAATACTGTACAAACGATATAACATTTACACTGTACTCGATGAAATGTACTAGATGGTCATGTGATAGATGAATTCTAGCTAGTTGTTTGTCCCTACAGGACCATGAGCTGTCAAGAAGTTCAATTCAACTACCTTATCTTGCCAGTTTAGTGTTTTAAGCAACACATTATACAACATATCTTGAATGTAAAACAATGTTTTTATCTCAATAAATCTGTACATAAAAATGTGAATAGTAAGTTACATACAAATTAATGACACAATTTTCAATGTTTATCACAAACCGGTACATGCCGTGTAATGCATTATTACATACTTCACTACTTTCTATCCTAAGATGCTCAATGATTAGGAAATTTATCATTTTTGTATTTGCAAGTTAATTAATCAGGTGACTTGACATGCAATTAAATGGACAGAATAAAATAACCCAAACAAATAAAAAAAGCATCTTATAAACATGGAATATTACACATTATGGCCAGCAGAGGTCACTGGCAGGCATCCATGACATGGTTCCATCACCTACACACCATACACTGATGAGGAGAAAATGTATCAAAGGTGGGAAATGTGAATCTTCACTGAACAAAAAACTAAAAGAAAAAGAAAGAACATTAAATGAAAGCAATTGAACTAATATTGACTGACAAATTTTGGTGTCTGTGGCTACAATGTAAAAAAGGATGAAAAAATATTGTTTATTATTCAGTACAATCATTTTGTAATGTATTCTACTTTATGTATTTCAATTTTAATTCACATTTTTTTCATGTTACTAAGAAACCAGAAGGCACAACAGCCTCATTTGGTGTATTTTAAGGCGGCACGGTGGTGTAGTGGTCAGCACTGTCGCCTTGCACCGCCAGGGTCTGGGTTCGATCCCCGGCCAGGCTCGATCCCCGGCCAGGCCCTGTGTGCATGGAGTTTGCATGTTCTCCCCGTGCTTGGTGGGTTTCCTCCGGGTACTCCAGTTTCCTCCCACAGTCCAAAGACATGTAAGTTAGGCTAATTGGCGTTCCGCGTTCCCATGTTGCCCGTAGTGTGTGAGTGAGTGTATGTGTCTGTGCCCTGCGATGGATTGGCACCCTGTCCAGGGTGTACCCTGCCATGTGCCCTAAGTCTCCTGGGATAGGCTCCAGGCCCCCCGTGACCCTGAATACAGGATTAAGTGGTATAGATGATGAGTTAGAGAGATATTATTTTAGTCCACTAACCACGTTTTACTTGACAATTGAAATATCTGACTAAAAAAAATATAATCTAACTTATAATTTATAATATTTTAGTTAAGACTGGAAATGGCATACATCAGTATTCCATTTATCCATAACAAAACTAGCTTTATGCTAGCTTAATTTTTAGCTCTATTCACTTAGTTCAGAAATTTCTGTCAATGTGCAAGCCCAGGCTTCTAAATTACTTATCAGACATTTCATCTTAAAATGTGCAAGTATTAGCCTCTTACTTTGGCTAGTCAGAGGTTGTTTAAGAACAATGTCTAATCATTTTCTGAAAAGCTAATCATACAGTATGAACCATAAATATTTAAAATCTCCATATGTTCTTTGACATTAGCTCTCTCTGTGTTAAAAAAAAATCACAAGTTTATGTTTAATTACCACAATTTTTAGTTTATTCATGCACTACATTATATTGTTATTTCTGTAGTAACAGCTTGTGCCGAGCGCAGGTGGAAGAAGGACAAATTACAGGTATAACTGGGTATACTGCGTGACAGTCTTTCTGATTATCAAAATGCTGTTAAAGAAGCTAAATGTGTGTACTTGTCAAATGTAATTTCTGTAATCGTCCTAGGGTACAATTTAGTCAGTTAGAAATCCATTGTGCAATGTTCCTAAATATGTATCAAGGTCGTTTTGTGATGGATTTCTTAACCATTTCGTTGATAAGATAGCCTTTGTTAGACAGAATATTAACGCTACTTCTGATGGTCTTGATGCATGTTCTTCTTCTTCTACACCCTCATCTGTGTTTAATAGGTTTGAGCCAGTGCCCCTATCTTTTCTATTTAAAGTGGTCCAGTGGTTATTCCCATCTAACTGTACTCTGGACATTATTCCATCTAGGGTGTTGAAGCAGGTTTTTAACACAGTGGGTCCATGTCTCCTCTCTTTTATTAACAGTTGCCTTAGTTCAGGGTCTGTCCCAGATGTTTTCAAGCACGCTGTAGTCAGACCCCTTCTCAAGAAATCCAATCTTAATCCTGCAGTATTGTCTAATTTTAGACCAGTATCTCATCGATCCTTTTTATCTAAGGTTTTAGAAAAAGTTGTCTCTATCCAGTTACAGCCTTTTCTAGAAAAAAATCATATTCTAGAGAAATTTCAATCTGGCTTTAGAACATGCCACAGCACTGAATCTGCTCTCTTGAAGGTACAGAATGATATCCTCCTATCCCTTGACTCCAAAAAACATGTGCTGCTTGTGATGTTGGACCTCACTGCTGCTTTTGATACCGTTGACCACTCGATTCTCCTGAACGTCTGGCACAAGAAGTTGACCTTCAAGCTCCCGTACTACAATGGTTTAAGTTATATTTAACAAATAGAACTTTCTCTGTCATGATTGGTGATCTCTCTTCCTCCACAGCCCCTTTGACCTCTGGTGTTCCACAGGGTTCCATTTTGGGCCCTGTTTTATTTTCCTTGTACATGCTGCCATTAAGGTTGATTATTTTAAAGCACAATGTTTCTTTTCATCTGTATGCAGATGATTTATAATTCTACCTGCCAGTTGTGCCAAATTCATCTGATGCACTTAAATCGATCCACAGTTGTCTGCATAACATCAAACTTAGGCTGTCACAAAACTGTCTCTGTGTGAATGAGAGTAAAACAGAATATATTATGTTTGGCACCTCCAAACCTTCTAGTTTTATCACTGCTGGTTTTGATTCTCTGGTTCCTCATTTTAGCCAAGCAGTCAAAAATTTGGGGGTGACTTTAGACAGCTGTTTGAACTTTCAGATACACATTGACTCTGTTGTCAGGGCAGGCTTTTTGCATCTGCATCTCCTCGCAAAGGTCAAAGCCTTTTTAAATCGGAGCGACCTGGAGAAAGCCATTCATGCTTTTATTAGTTCGCGGCTAGACTACTGCAATGCACTTTATGTTGGAGTCACTCAAGCTCGTTTACATTGTCTGCAACTTGTACAGAATGCTGCGGCTCGTATGCTGACCAGTAATTGTAAATATGATCATATCACACCAATCCTGTATTCTCTCCACTGGCTTCCGGATTCAGTTTAAACTTTTGGTGTTTGTTTTTAATGCGATTAATGGTCTGGTACCTTCCTACCTATGTGAGACAGTAAGTTTTTATCAACAAAGTAGAGTCTTGCGTTCTACTAACCAAAACCTGTCAGTGGTCCCACGGTCAAGATCCAAACAATGGGGTGATTGCTCCTTTGCAGTGGCTGGTCCTAAACTCTGGAACGTCATTCCACCTGGATTATGTACAGTAACATTATGGACTTCCCTGTCTTTAAGGCAAAACTGAAGACTCACTTGTTTAGAATAGCCTTTAATATGTTATAGTTTTATGTAATCTTTTTATAATTTTATCTTTGTATTTTATTTATTATTATTATTATTATTATTATTATTATTATTATTATTATTATTTTTATGACTATGACTATGCCTCTATTTTTTAGAACTGTAAAGCACTTTGGTACAACTTAGGTTGCTATAAAGTGCTATAGAAATAAATGTTGATTTGATTTGATTTGTTCACAAGGAAATAATAACACTGCTGTCATTTATGGAATACAAATGTGTAATCACTGAAATGGGAAAGGAAGATATTTTTGTTACAGTCAGTAATTTTTTTCACCATGGGACAGTCTTTTGCGCTTAGCAATCTTTCAGGCAAATCACAAGCTGCGCTTTCTGTCTTATTGACTTAAAAACACGGAAAAATGAAAGGCTGCTAAGGGAATGCATGTATACAGCTGCTATGACATGCAGTGATGAGAAAGTATGTGAACATTTAGTTTGATGATAAATGATCAAAAAAAAATTTGTATTTATTCATAAAATGTATTTCGGCTTCTCACTTGCTGGTAAGAACATGTTAGATATACAGTATGTCACAAAAGTGAGTACACCCTTGACATCTCTGCAAATATTTAGTTTTATCTTTTCATAGGACAACACTGCATAAATGACTCTTTGACACAATGAAAAGTAATCAGTGTAAAGTTTGTATAGCAGTGTAAATTTGTTGTCCCCTCAAAATAACTAAAAATACAGCCAATAATAGCTGAACCTCTGGCAACAAAAGTGAGTACACCCCTAAGTGAAAATGTATTCAGCACAATTAGTAATTTTCCTTCCCCTTTGTCATGTGACTCATTAGTGTTACACTGTATCAGGTTTCACCAGATAGCAGGTGAGTTAAATTTGCTATAAAAGCTCTTCCACTCTCTCAATCTGGCCACTGAATGTTCAACATGGCACCTCATGGCAAACAACCCTCAGAAGACCTGAAAAAACCTGAATTGTTGCTTTACATAAAGATGGCCGAGGCTATAAGAAGATATACATGTACATAAAGATATATAAGAAGATAGTCAACACTCTGCAACTGTGTTTTCATACTACAGTAGGTATAATTGCTCAAGTCTGAGAACAATTACCCAAAGAACTTGACCACTGTGCCACAGCTGCAGCACAGTGGCCAAGACCATCCAGCGCTTTAAGAGGACAGGTTCTTCTTAGAACAGGCCTCGCCATGGTCGGCCAAAGAAGCTGAGGGCACGTTCTCAGCGTCAGATCCAAAGATTGGCTTTGGAAAACAGACGGATGAGTGCGTCCAGCATTGCTGCAGAGATTGAAGGGATGGGAGGTCAGCCTGTCAGTGCTCAGACCGTACGCAGCACAATGCATCAAATTGCTCTGCATGGTTTTCATCCTAGAAGGAAGCTTCTTCTAAAGATGATGCACAAGAAAGCTCGCAAACAATTTGCTGCAGACATGCAAACTAAGGACCAGGATGACTGGAACCATGTCCTGTGGTCTGATGAGACCAAGACAAACCTATTTGGTTCACATGGTGTCCCTTTTTCATACACACAGCCCAATATTCCAGTTCTTTGGGTAATTGTTCTCAGGCTTGAGCAATTATAACTACTGTAGTATGAAAAGGGCCTAAATGTTAAAACATGAAACTACAATATATCTCTAGTTTCTACAAAAATCTAAAATAATCCACTTTAGGACATTTGTTAACTTTAATTTGATATAAATACATGAATAATTACATATTAATATTGCACTGTTCCCAATAATGTGCAGTAGGTGAAAAGTATAAAAAAAATTAATGTCAGCATATGAGGTCATTCAGCAGAATTGAGATTTAATCCTAAATATTTTTAACTTCAGTTCTCAAAGAAATACATGTTTGTTTGTTTGTTCTGGCTATAAAACTGTGCTGCTTACTTGAGTTGCCTCAGCGTGTTAAAACATCTTATCTGTCTATCCTCAATTATCTGTTTCATCTTGTCTGTGGTTAAAATGCTGGCAGTGATGTTAAATATGCACATGCATCTCTCTTCATTAATATTTATTATAATTTTTGATAATAATAATAGATTTAACTTTCCACACTGTTCTTCAGGCAGTCATGAAGAACTGATATAAACCCTATATGATTGAAATAGCAACTCAAAATAGTAAATAAAATTTTAAAAAGGAAAATTGGTATATTTATATTTTTTTTAAATAGCTTTCAACCTTTTAACCTTAAGTTGAAAAATATAGAGAGAATCCTAGAAATTCAATCAGGTTCAGTGTGGACTTTTGGACCTCTTTGTAAGTGTGGAACATATCAGAACTAGTAAGGTGGACTTGATGTGTGCAGCAGAGGCTTTGCAAGTAAAAATGCATGTAATTGCTAAAATGCAAGAAGGGAAGGAAGGGGGAAAAATATCCAAATATTGGATACATTGAGATACAAAAACTGACATCCACAGACAAGCAGCCACAGAATGACACAAAGTGATGGTGGGGCAGAGCAGTTAGAAAACAGCACTGCTTTTGATTTTGGTGAAAAAGCATGCTCTTTACAGCCTCAAACTGGTGGTGTCATGGTGTCTAGCTGGTGGTTTGGCTAGACCGGCTGATGGTGTTGCCGTGGGCATATATGGTAGGCATGAACGCAGAGGCATGTGCAAACAAACAGTCTTTATTTACAAAACTCAAACAGACATAACCAAACAAAGGAACCAAAACAACAAACGTAAACTAAAACTAGGGCTCAGGAAAGACATAGGGAACGGCGCGCTAACACAGGGAACGGCGCGCTAACAGAGGACTGAGAACTGACAAGGAACAGAGGATGAACACAGGGGAATGAGGATGAGGAAACATGGAGCTGGAGCTAACTAAGGACACATAGGGGAACTAGAAACAAGACTGGACAGGACGTAGCTGGAACTAGAGACAGAGACTGGACTGGAGGGACAGAGACTGGACTGGAGGGACAGAGACTGGACTGGAGGGACAGAGACTGGACTGGAGGGACAGAGACTGGACTGGAGGGACAGAGACTGGTTAGTGGGGTTAGTAGCTACACAGAATATGGAGACACAGGATGCTGACCTAACCGGGTTAGTATCTAATGGAGTTAATACGGACCAAAAGAGGAAACAGAACACAAGAAGCAGGGCACCCATGAGTCTATTCCAAACTAGCAGCTAACCTACTAGCGACCAGAACCACTAGCAGTCAATCCCACTAGAGGCTAGCCTACTGGAGGCTAACCCTACTAGCGGTCTAGGCCTACTAGCGGCTAACTCTGCTAGCGGCTAAGCACTAATGGGGTTACAAACACCTAAACAGAAAAGGAAAGCAACAAACAAAGAACTAGACAAGAAAGCAGACACTGGGGCTACACAGAACAGTACTTACACAGGAGGAGACACAGCCTAAACACTAAACACTGAACAAGGCAGCTCCATGAATCCATCAGAACAAAGAACATACAGAAAACAAAACTAGAGCCCTCTGAAAACAAAGGTTACAAAACAAACTTAAAGAAACAAAAAGGAATGCCCACACGACGGTATAGGATATAATGTTCAACCCAGTTTCCCAGAACAAACTGCTATTTATAAGATGTTTAATGAGCCACCTCGGTTCAGGTGAGCCCTATCTCCTGACCGAGGTGCCTTCTGGGAAACTGAGTCGACCAACAAAAACTACAAACATGAACAGTGACCTCTGGTGGAGGTTCCTAACAGGTGGCGGTATTAGACCACTAATTTTAAAGGTAATAAACAAATAAATAACACTTATTATACCATTTAAGCTCCACAAATGGTAGATATTGTTCTTCAGGAAAGTTGCAAAATTATTTGTAGCCCTGGACTGTATTAGCCAGTCAATTGCGTACAGTATGATGCCATACCTGTACTCAAGAGAAACTCAACCAAGTCATTGATGATGAGGGGGATGATGAAGGCTAAAATTCTTCCTTCCTGTTTGGAGAGTGTAAAGAACATGGAGAGCCAACATCAGAGCTGACACACACTCCAGCAACAAGGGGGATGATGATGCATCATTGCATCATCAGGGCATCATAAAACAGATTAATTCCTCTAAAATATCCATAGGAGACCATGGTCACTTTAAGGTATGAAGGAGTAGTTTAGAAAAGCAGCCTTGAAAAACACAACAAAATAAGAGTGTGTAGTGTGTGGTTGGCATCCTGCAAGCAGACAGAATACTACTATGCATAAGAGACTATTTCTTTTTTATCAGTAAGATAGATAGATCACTTCTACTATTATGTCTGCCTGTGTATAGTGTATCATTTAGGTCTCCAGGCTGCTCTTCAGGCAGACATTAATACTAGAAGTGATCTATCTATCTTACTGATTCAACAAGAGCACCTGTTTGAGGAAGAATTTGTATCCCAGAGATCAGGTAGGGGGGACCACAGGTTGCCCAGGTAATCAGGAATCAGCTTGTGGTGATAACCAACATTTTGTAAGCATTTATGATATATATTTCAGATGATTTAATGTAGGCATGTTACCTGATGACAACGTTGGTATTTGTTCTGCATGGTGTCACACAATTGAAACTAGAACAACCTAAATGGCCAAGATGATATTGTATGTCTTGTTTCTGAAAAAAAAAAAAAAATCAAACTTAATTTAAAACAATTGTTGGTGAAACATTTTTCTTTATAATATGAACATCTTCATTATATCAATATATTATGTATATTCTCTTTATTATTGCTAACAGAAAAAGGGATATGTTGCAGCATAAAGAATCTGAAATTATTTTAATGATGGGTGGAAATTATTATTAGCTTTCTACATGATGCTAGAATAAATTCACAAGATATAATCATTAGCTCTTATACTAAACAGTGTGCCTCTAATTTTCAGCTTCCAATGATCATTCTCTTTTATGCGCTTTACATTATTAATTATTAATTGGTAATTAATTATTTATAACATTTTCAATTAAGTAAACTGATGTCGATGGCAGGTTAATAAAGGTGTTTTAATTTAGATTCTCAATCACTCACTCACTCACTCAGTCATCATCTATACCGCTTAATGCTGTATTCAGGGTCACGAGGGCCTGGTGCCTACCCTGGGAGACACAAGGCAGGGTACATCCTCGACAGGGTGCCAATCCATCGTAGGGCACACACACACACACATACACACTCACACACTACGGCCAATTTGGGAATGCCAACGAACCTAACCTACGTGGGGGGAAACCGGAGTACGCGGAGGAAACCCACCAAGCACAGGGAGAACTTGCAAACTCCATGCACACAGAGACGGGAATCGAATCCGGACCCTGGAGATGCAAGGCGACAGTGCTAACCACTACACCACTGTGCCACTGTAGTTCAGATGCATTTTTTTTTTTATTAATTAAAGAAAAAAATTACAAATGGAGGTTAATGATTGTATATGACCGACAGTACAGAAAGCATTTCAAGTTGCACTGGTGTTTACATGTGTGCAAGTGTTAAAAAAGATATTATCTGTAACAGTCATATCATGTGTGTGGTTAAAATTCCAGTGGTAATGTCACACACACACACACAACCACACACGCACACACACGCACACACACGCACATACATCTATTTTCGCTTCTAATTAAACGTTACTTTTTCATTATTAATAGTGTGTCATTTAGGTCTCCAGGCTGCTCTTCAGGCAGACATTAAAATAAAATCACATGCAATTCTACATAGGAAAAGTCAAGATTAAATATATTTATAATAAGAATGCTGTCTCGTGGGTGTAACTCAACAAGTTTCTATGGAAGAAATTGTGCTTTCGTTCCTAATCGGTAAATTCTCTTTCACTAGTCTTCGAACTATGAACTTCGAACTATGAATGTCTACACTGACAGAAGGTCAAATCCAAAGCCAATGATCCAGAACCCCATCTGCCCTCTGGACCTGTCTGACTAGTCCTGGTCCCCTGCTTCAGGTTGGAGATGTCGTCTGCTTGGCCTCCTTTTGTTTGCGTGCAATTAGTGGCTAATCAGAAATTCATGAGCATTGTTGAGATCTTGAGCAATGCACTTTCTATCTGACAAATCACTTTTACAATCTGACCTCAACTAATAAACTGTGATATGCAAAAAAAAAAAAAAACTAATAATATTTTTTCTTAATTCTGGTTACTAGTTTTGTATTGTAACATTATATCTAACAGTAAACAGGCTTTCTTCTTCTTGAACCCAATAATGCTTTCACTTTAACACCAGGATAGCAATTAATTTATTTATTGTTCTTTATTTCAATAGGACTCTTCTATACAGTCATTCTGCAAAAATAAAAGAATAATTGCACTGTATAAAAAATTACACTATATTATAAGTTCACTTGGAACAGTTTCACCAAATCATAAATTTCAAGAAAAATGATGTTTACAAAAAATCTGAAATATAAAAAAAAGGCACATAAAACTTGGAGAATTATTAGAAAGTAGCACAAGGTTAATCAGTGAGCATAGAGCACTTGATATTGTTTCAAGTCCTGTGACAGTAAGGCACAACCAGACAGAATGTGTGCACTTCTGTTTCCGCATAAGTTAGTAGCTGGATTATAAACACTGAATTACTGAGATAACAGACTTCCTGTGTATTTTCCAGGGTAATCTTTCTACAGTTCTGACCAGTATAAAGTAGCTAGTAAGATGTGCTGGGAAATAACAGGTCATCAGTTACTGCATGGTGCGGCCAATGTGTCAGGCCTCCTGAAACCGTTTTTGAAGTAACCGCACAAGTGGAAGCTTGGAACAGCACTTCTCGTAAATGCTGAGATATAAAACCGACTGACATTTACAGAAAACATCAAGTACAGAACAGTGATGAGACTCTTACCCAGAAAAACATTTGATGTTGGAGTCAGTCAGCGTTCCAGCACTGGCAGTGACATGAAGCAGATGGGCCAATCAGAGCTCTGAGAAACTGAAACTACTTTCTACCTTGATAGCATCAAAGCACTGGTGAAATACTAGTGTGGCAGGGGATTATATAGAGAAATAAAGCAAGTTTTGACTCTCAAAACTGTACTTTTGTACAATCCAAAGTCCATACCTTGCAACATTATTATCACTCACGCACTCATCATCTATAGCGCTTAATCCTGTATTCAGGGTCACGGGGGCCTGGAGCCTATCCCAGGAAACTTCGGGCACATGGCAGGGTACATCCTGGACAGGGTGCCAATCCATCGCAGGGCACAGACACACACACATACACTCACTCATTCACACACTACGAGCAATTTGGGAAAGCCAATCAGCCTAACCTACATGTCTTTGGACTGTGGGAGGAAACCGGAGCACCCGGAGGAAACCCACCAAGCACGGGGAGAACATGCAAACTCCATGCACACAGAGACGGGAAACGAACCCGGACCCTGGCGGTGCAAGGCGACAGTGCTAACCACTACACCACCATGCCGCCAACATTATTATTATTATTATTATTATTATTATTATTATTATTATTATTATTATTATTATTATTAAATTTTTAATTTTATTCAAATTTTCCAAAAGGACTTGAAGGACTTGACTTTCTCTGTTTTATACTATGTAGTATTATTATTTTACAGATTTTTTTTTGTAATGCCTGAAAAACAGCATTAAGAGGTAAATTATATAAATAAAAAAAAAAATTAAATTCTAAATAAAAAAAACCCCAAACATATTTATTTAGAAAAAAAGTGAGTTTAGTTTGTCTGATATCACTGCCAGCATTTTTACCACAGACAGGATAAGACAGAGGATAGCGAGAGATATACAGAGGATACAAATCTTTTAACAAGAGAAAATGTACTGTCTTTTATATACGAAATTTAGTGCTGCAAACATTTGGCTGGTTTAAATGAAATGAAAATATAAGCTCTCTCAACATAATAAAAAAGTTTAGTAACGAGCTGCACAGCTTTAAGCTTTAAGTTCCCTTTTTTTTTAAACAGAATTTCACATTACTGTTTTGTTGACACAACATGTACTCAGTTAATTAATTTCTCTATGGTTGACTTGGTCCAACTTTTCATCTACTCAAAAAGGTCATTTGTGTCCTATTGTATCCCAGTTGATGTAGTGAAGTTAACCTAACAATACTCCAACAATTAAAACACACAAACTTTATTTGTAAAATTAATTTATTTTATTCTTCAAAAAAAAAATTGTCAAAGTTAAAACAATGAACTGCATAAAACAGGATAATACAAGTGCTATTTTGTTTAAAGTCCAATAAAATAACTGAAAAACACCAGATGCTTATCAGTATCTTGCTGATTCTTTTAGTGTCTATTGCAATATCATAATCATAAAAAATAAAAAACAACAACTGATGAACAGTTTTTTCCCCCCAATGTGTCAGACACAAAATACATAAACATAAACAAAATACATAAATAATATTTTACACTCACTGGTGGTATAGAGCCTTATAGAGAGGTATACTTAATTTTTTTATCATAACTAGATATTTTGTAAAATATATCATCTTTGTCTTTACAAAACTCTTGTTTCTTTAGACAGAGCTCTGCTGTGAACGATTGGGTCAGAGGGGTGACGTCTGGCCTGGAGCTACAGGAGGAGCATGAACAAGCTGTTGAAGTTGCTGTGGTGTTAAAGGGGACTGTAGTCTTGAGGGCCTGGGTGACTATGCAGCAGCTTTAGGAGTGATGTTTGGTCCGGTCTGTGCTCTAAACATTGATTTCTAAAAGGACTGGATATACACGTACTGTATGAAGCCATGTTAGGTTTAAAATGTTATGTGAAACAACTGACTGTTTTGTATTGAACTTTGGTCTTTGTCATTTTTTATGTGTGCTTTAAGGGAAACGTGTGGTTAGTTCATGTAGGAAGCAAAATAAGATTAAGTAAATAAGGTCTGGACACCTGATTGTAGTTAATTGAAGTGGATTAAACCATAGAAACAGACATATTTTACATATTTGATTTGATAGTTTCAAATTCAAACTTTCCACACATTGTTGCCACAATCAAAGACATACACAGAAAACCCTCTAAATCCAACAAACCATGATATTGAAAATAAATCTTAAAATGTATGCAAAATTTCACTCACTAAGAATAAAGAAATAAATGCAGAATACAGTATATGCAGAATGACAAAAAAAAAAGATATTTCCACATAATACATTTTTGGCTTGTGTTTTTTATTTACAAACTGCAATTCTATCAACTATTATCTTATCTGCAGAGGCAATATCTACCTGGCACCTTTTGAATTAATTTCTTCAACTCAAACTAATCACTTCAGTGATTATCAGTGTGTGTTTTTGCTGTTTATGAACCCTGATCTGCTCCTTACAGACCAGCACACACAACACTGGGTCTGTGATCACTCTTAAACTTACCAAAAAAGCTGAGAATTGTGAACTTAATCCATGAATGTCTGATTGATTAGCAGGTCTTAAGGCAAGCGCAAGGCAATATGTTGCACAGAAAGTGATAAGTGTGAGTGTGGAAACAATCAGAACTGGTAAGCTGGGCTTGATGTGGCCTGCAGAGGCTTTGTAAGCAAGGACACATGTGATGGCTAAAACGCAGCAAGGCAAAAATATAAAAAAAAAAAATTTAAGCCAAGTATTTAAAAACTGACATCCAAAGATAAACAGCCACAGGATGATACAGGTGACGGTGGAGCAGAGTGGAGAGAAAAAATTAGCAGAGCAGAGCTGGTTTTTGAGAGAAAGCATGCTCTGTAGAGCCACAAGCTGGTGGAGGTAATGACCACTACTTCTGAAGGTAGTAAATAAATAAGTAACAAATACCATTTCAATCGGGTAATTTTTTCTATCAGTGAATTTCTTTAAAGAATTGTTTTCACTAGACTTTACAAGTCGGTCTATTAGATATGATGCAATTACTGCACTCAACAGCTGCTCAACCAAGTCATTGACAATGAGGATGATGAAGCATGAAATTCGGCCTCCCTGTTTGTGGAGAGTGTAAAAAACAGGACAAGCCCAAATTAGAGCAGGTAAGCAGACACACATTCCAGCAACAAGGGGAACAATGATCATCAAGGCATCATAATAATGAATGTAAATGGTTGGCTTTTCATTATTATATTTTAAAAGAGGTTCAAAAAGCCCTTCATAATCCATGATCACTCCAAGGTGTGAGTGCAGTTTCTCAGCAGAGCATCCTTAAAAACAAAATAACAATAAGACGGTGTGTACACTGTGTAGGTGTGTCTGGTGTAAGGGTTCTGTAAGTTTATAATAGGCACATACCAAAGTCACAGACAGGGCACTGAGCTGAAATCTGCCAAAGCCACCAGAAAAATGCGCCACACGGACACCTAGATGCAAATGCCATAGGGAGAAGTGTTGCTCTTACCAATTCTGTATATATATTTTTTTAGCCAAATACATTTTTAAGTATTACGTTTTTCGCAATTCCCAACATTTAACGTTAGCATGCTGGCACCTCAAGTCTTATAGTTGAGTGTAACAATGAGAGGACGAAATGGGTCTACACTGTTCAGAATGGAAAGATCCACAGGCAGGAGTTCTAAACAGGCAGAGGAACGGCCATCTAGACACACAGTTGCTAGGCGATGATTCCACAAAGACAATAAACGTGAATGCGCCACACCTGGCGGTGTGTCTATTTAAGGGTCCTGATACCTGCGCACTTCATGCGACCATTAGGTAGCACCGGTAAAGGTTTCAGGGCCAAAGACGAAGACAAAGAAGACAAATTATTTGCCTCTGGGGATTGGCCCTTTGATAAAATCCCCTGGTGCTTAGCCACAACTGAAACAGTCTCATGTACAGAAGGCCCAAAGGTATCACCATGGACGCAGCTGCCATGAGAGCTACAACACTCTGAAAGTAATGAAGAATCACTTTCTGGCCTAGCCTGATTTCCTTTAGGGTATTGAGAATGGATTCGACACACGCAGGAGACAGCTGTGCCTACATTGCGATCAAATTCCATATGACATCCAAATACACTGTCCTCTGAGCAGGAAAGAGAACGCCTCTCCTGGTGTTGAGTCTCAATCCCAAAGAATGGAGGTGAGCTAGGACGACATCTCAATGGCGAAGCGCTAGCCACTAAGACTGAGCCAGGATCAGCCAGTCATCTATATAATTCAGAATATATGTGTGGGGTGACAGGGCTAGGCCAAATGGAAGAACCCAAAACTGGTAAGCTTCGCCCCTGAAATCAGTAACTTCCTGTGTTGTGGCAATATTTCTATATGAAAATATGCGTCCTTCAGGTCGATTGTCACAAACCAATCCCCTAGTTATATATTTCTATATGAAAATATGTGTCCTTCAGGTCGATTGTCACAAACCAATCCCCTAGTTGGATTTGAGAAACAATAATTTTGGCTGTCAACATTTTGATGTTCAGCCCACGAAGATGTAAAATTGGACGCAACACCCCATCTCTCCTGGAAACCACAGTGGAAACCCTACCAAACTGGCAGGGGAACATGTTCTATAGCCCCAGCAAAGTGTGCAATTGCTGAGTCAGCAGATGCGCTCTTTCCAGTTTCATGGAAGTGGGGACCATCCCATTGAAACACAGAGGCCTCTCTCCAAGTGCGTTGTACCTAAAGAGACATATCTGGCAGTAGGTTCCCCGCTGCCAACCGTCTCTGAAAGGGGCACCAGTTTCGACATTGAGGGTAAATGGGGGTGGGGGTGGGGGGTGGGGTTGTTAGGTGCAGGGAGGAACCGAGCACCTAACATTTCGCAGGAGACCACTGCTCCCTGAAACACCAGTGGTAGCAGAGATTGGACAACGGCTTCCAGAGGGTGCCAGGGAGGAGTCTTTATCGCTTATTGGAATTTTTACACACCCCCTTCCTGGAGGAGACACCCCCATGGTCCTGGGCACGTCAGCCTCAGGACTTCTTTTTGGCGGAGATGATGCTCCTCAGGTCCGGTCTTTTTGAGGCGGATTGCAAAACGCGGCGAGCCCCATCCCAGTCTCTACGAGGGGGTACCCGGCTCGCCACACCATCCTTTTGCGCTTCACGCCTCGTGGGGACCAGACCTGTTTGGGAAGCATTGCAGGGGAGAAACCTCACAAGGCCTGCTTGTAGAGCTTTGCCTCCCGAAACCTAGTGGCGTCGCCAAAGAGGCTGGAAGGTGAGATGGGGGCATCAAGGAGAAAAACGCGATACCTGTCCTTGATGCCCGTGAGGTTAAGCCATAGACGTCTCTCCATGGCAACCATTGCAGCCATAGAATGGCCGATAGCATGGGCCATCTGCTTGGTGGCACGAAGAAATGAATCTGTGGCTTGACATAGCTCCGCAAATGCCGCTTCATCGATAGACCCGCCAGTGCTCTGATCTCTCAACAGGTCAGCCTGATATGAAACCGCCATGGTGTGCAGGGCAGCACCAGCCTGACCCGCTGCCTGAAAAGCTTTCCCCACTAACGAAGATGTTAGTCTACACTTGGTGAGGAGTGTGGGCTATTTCAGGGAGGATGTGCTCCCAGGAGAGAGATAGTCCACAAGCATCTCTTTAATCTGGGGCATCATCATATAACCCGCGCTTTCGCATCAATGACATTCGAATGAATCGAGATGTATAGGGCTTATTCTACGAAACAGTTAACCTGTCATGGAGGTCGCCAAAGAAGGGTAGGGTTCATCATTGAGGCCCCTCCCCCGACCACAGGTTTCTACTTGTCGTCTAACTTTGAGCGCTTGGGGGATTTGGACGCAAAAAATTCCTGATCCAGGGAGAGAGCGAGAGAAAGTGGGAATTCCGTCTCTTGCGCGTCTGCCAGATCTGCACATGAACCCCACGGATGCGCAGCGGCTCGCGGTTTCTCTTTAAAGAAGGCGAGCTGCTCGCGAATCACCTTAATAGGGAGGAGATCACAGTGTTCACACTCTCCCTGGAGTCCAAGGAGAGCGTGCTCTTCCCCCAGACGCTCAAAATAGTAGAGATCACCCTCTGAAATGGATCTGTCACACCTGGACCTGTGGATGTTTCCGGTTCACTCCTATTAATAACCTGCAGGTGCACCTCATCAGATGACATCACCTGACCGACTTTATATAATGTTTGATACACACATGCTTCACAACCGGCTGAACAAAGAGATGTTCCCATAACGTTTTCACACAGCATCAAGTGTAGGTTTTGAAAGGGAGCACCACTTAGGGCACAATCAGAGGTGGGCAACAGTGTGAATAGAAAGTGGCTGTAGATCAATGTTAGGAGATGAGAGATGCAGCACGTGTGCAGTGTCCACTGCGCAGAGATAAAGCTGGTGTGCACTGTAAACCCGAATAAGTTGGCAAAACTCAAATTTACATAAATACTATCAGTTTTTGAGTTTGTTGTACTCATTCATATTAATCGTTATTAAGTTGTATTACTGAGAAGCCTAACTCATACTATATATTTTTTTGTTGTTGCAACTAAATAAATTGTTGTTGGTCTTTCGCCTGCTCCTGGTAATGGGTCGCCACACCGATTTGTCACAAGTTTTTAACGCCAGATGGCGTTCTGAACACACCCCTCCTATTTTTATCTGGGCTTGCGACAGGCACTTCATCCAGTGGATGGGAATCAAACCCCGGTCTTTCGCATGGCAGGCAAAACACCTTTGACTGAGCCAACATTGCTCTGGTATTTTAGGGTGCCCAGATTTGTAAAGATTATACTTACAGCTTTATGTGAAGACAGATTAATCTACCATCTTGATCAAAACAATTCAATGAGGGCAGTTTACATGTGCATTGATGATGTCAGACACAAAATCGCTAGGCTGAAAGATTTTAAGTTGGTGGAACTTTAAGGAGACAGTTACTGTGGCTTAAGATCTGAAACGTGTAATTTCTACAAACTCATAAATACCAAAAAGTTCTAAATACTAATCAAGGTCTATTAATTTATACTAATTGTAACTGTTTAAGATAACAGTACTCAATTTGTTTAATTACTTTGAGCATTAGGCTTTACAGGGTGTGAGGAGATCAGGACGGCAATGTGAATGCTGAAAGGTGTACTGTATAACGCTTTTAGACAATGTAATTTTAAGGGAAGGCCTTTTTCAATTCAAAACCACATACTGCAGCTATTACAACAGCATGGCTTCGTAGTAGAAGAGTCAGAGTGCTGAATTGACCCGTCTAAAGTCCAGATCTTTCCCCTATAGAGAACATTTGATGCATCATTAAATGAAAAATACATCAAAAACAACCACAAACATTTCAGCAGCTGGAAACCTACACCAGCTCATTTTAAATGAGCTCATTTTATCCATAAAATTTTTTTTTAATTTCTCAGTTCAAACATTTGTAATGTTATCTATGTCCTATTGTGAATAAAATATTGGCTCATGTGATTTGAATGTCTTTTCATTTTCATTTTATTCTAATTTAAAAACGTCTGAACTTTTCCGAAATTGAAAAATGCAAGAATTTTTAAAATCAGAAATAGGTTAAAGATTTGTCTTACCTGAGTCCAGTGATGAGTGGTAAAAATTAACACACTGTTAATTTCTCCCTTGCATTTTAGTAGTTTATAAACTTATGTACATTTCACTACTATCAGTACAATTATTGTTTATTAGTTTAAAACGTATTTAAAGAATACCTTCATGCACAGTTACCTACAACTAACTGTAGGTAATGCGGAGAGGAGAGTATATTCCTGTGTGTATGTAAATTGTAAATGCAGATATTATCTATGTGACTCATGAGCTTGACATGCTGCCACACAATGATCTGTCCTCAGATGGACATCCTGATGATGCAGTCATACATGAATTCAACAAATAAATGCATTCACCAAAAAATATATATTTTTTGCAACCTTAAAAATCAAACCATACATACATTCAGTGCCACATTTATTACAGTTCAGTGCATTCAGTGTTTCTGTGATCAGTGGTGTTTTACATTTCCTGACTTTATGTATTTTGTTCAGGGGCTTATAAGTTGGCTGAGGCTCTGGGTTGCAGATCATAGAGTGATGGGAGTTTTGCGTCCCAACACCACTGGGTTGCCATTGTTTGAAATTTTCTGTTCACATTAATAAGTTAAGCTATTTGCCCATATGGTTTTTAAGTAACATATATAGAGAAAAAAAAATGAAACCCTTTAAGGAAACCCTTTTTCTGATACTCCTATATATCTAATAAACTTGTAATACCTTGCAATAAAAATGTCTACTAATAAAATTAGAATGTGAAGTAAAATAATGTAATATTTAAAACTGAAAAAATGCCACAATTTCACAAAAGGATTTTTGGTACCACTGGTTTCAAATTAAAAATGTATTTCTCAGCTGCAAAACAGACTTATTATTCTTTATTAATTGTCAAGGTAGCGGAGCACAACAAGGTGAATACAAGCGCAGATGATAGATTGCAATGTTGGAAAAAAAAAGCGTGGTCGTAAGGCAGAAGCAAGGGTCAAATACCAGAGAATTAATCAGCGAAACAATAATCCAATGCAAGAGGATTATCACAAATAACACATGACAGGCTAGGGAAAACATGAACACGCTGGGAAGGTGGCAGTGTGGGAAAAAACAGGCAGACAGGTTGGGATATATGTAGGCAAATAAAAAAATAAATAGAAAAATTTATAAGAAATGATTTTTGAATATTGTTAGATGATATTTTTAAAAGATTTAAATAAAAAATTCCATCTGATATGAATAATCCCAATCTTCCCAGCCTTCACAAAATAATAATAATAATAATAGTAGTAGTGGTAGTAGTAGTAGTTATAATAGTATTGTTAGTAATATTATTGTTTATATTATTGTTGTTGTTGCATAAAGAGCATTTTTACTTGATTGTTTATTTGTTTGATTGATTGATTTGTTATGTTGTTGTATAATGTGACCTGATACTAACCACAGATTATCAGTTTTATTGCTTTTATTCCACAGTATTTTGACAATTATTACAGTTGTAATTTACTAAGGTACAACGTGTCTTGCTTTTTATCAGACTAGCATATTTATATTATAAGAGCTATATATAGTAATTCTCTGTCTAACTAAAGAAAAGAGCTTTGTCTAGAAACGGTGGAAAACATATTAACTGAAAATTGATGACAGAAGGTGATTAAGTAAATGTTGTTGTTTTTTATCAAAACAATTAAGATAAAAAATGTGATATAAATTAAAATTAGACTTTTTTAAGGGCTGCTCACTTTTTTAATCTTTTTGCTCAGTTGATCCAATTTCTCTCTTCCTCTTTCTGTTATCTCCTCCCTCCTGTCTATAATTTACACTCACAGTGACATGGACTATCATATATTTGATAAGCTTAACCTGGTGTACCGAAGTGCACAAATCTGTAAGTTATTACATATAACAGTAATTTAAAATAATGAATGTTTGATATTTAAGTATCTATTGGATCTATCTATCTATCTATCTATCTAATATTTCATTACAGATTAAATTACAAACTATTATGTTCAACTGAGAGTTAAATCCAAGGTACCAGACTTCTGCAGAAATCTGTGAGTAATTTCAACAGGAATTTCAATTATTGATTATTTGTATTCTGTATACAACATTTTGATCCATTCTTGACAAAACTGTTTTGCAAATAGTATTACTGAAATGATATTTTGTTATTTATTGTAATCCAATAATAATAATTGTGAGAAATCAACATTTGGTATCATTGTACTTAAAATTATGAAAACGTAATGATTATACATTATAATTCTTTGTAAATAAATGCTATTATTCAGAAATATTGAAAAGATGCAAGCTCCAAACCAAAACCTCAGGCTAGAGTAGCTCAAATTACATTATTAAATGATATATGAAAACCCAACATTCAGTATTTCATAAAATTTGAATATTACTTAAGACAAGTAAAAAAAAGATTGGACTACTGAAAAGTATGGACATGTACAGCACTCAATACCTGGTCGAAGCTCCCTTTGCATGAATTAGTGCAGCAATGTGGCGTGACAGAAAGGTGATTCGTTTGTGGCACTGCTGAGGTGTTATGGAAGCCCAGGTTGCTCTGATAGTGGCCTTTAGCTCTTCTGCATTGTTAAGTCTGGTGCCTCGCATATGCCTCTTGACAATACCCCATAGATTCTTTATGGGGTTTAGGTCGGGCGTGTTTGCTGTCAAAACAAGCACAGGGATGCCATGATCCTTAAACCATCCTTTTGACAGTGTGGGCAGATGCCAAGTCCTGCAGGAAAAGAAAATCAGCATCTCCATAAAGCTGCTAAGTAGAGGGAAGCATAGCAAGAGCTCTAAAACTTCCTGCTAGACAGCTGTACTTGAACTTGGACCTGATAAAATGTGGACCGACTCCAGCAGATGACGTGGTTCCCCAAATGACCACCAACTGTGCAAACTTTACAGTGGACCTCAAACAACTCAGATTCTGTGCCATTCCTCTCTTTCTCCAGACTCTGGGACCTTGATTTTCAAATGAAATGCATCTTTCATCTTAAAAAAGGACTTTGGTCCACTGGGTCCACTTGTCTGTGGTTCAAGAGTGGCTTGACACAAGGAATCCGACAGTTGTAGCCCATGTCCTGGATACATGTGTGCATGGTGGCTCTTGAAGCACTGCCTTCAGCTACTGTCCACTACTTGTAAATCTTTCCCAAATTCTTGAATGGGCTCCGTTTTACAATCCTCACAATGCTGCTTGTGCACCATTTGGTGCAGAGTGTCAATGATCATCTTCTGGACAACTGTCAAATCAACAGTCTTCCCCATTATTGTGTAGCCTACTGAACCAGACTGAGAGACCACAGGACCTCAGGAAACCTTTGCAGGTGTTTTGAGTTAATTATCTGACTAGATCGTGACACCATGTGACACCAAGTCCAATATTGAACTTTTTCACTATTCTAATCTTCTGAGGTACTGAATTTTGGATTTTCATTAGCTGTAATCCATATTAAGCATAATTAAAAGAAATAACACTTGAACCACATCAGTCTGTGTGTCTACAGTATGAATCTATATAGTGTGTTTCTCTTTAAGAATTGAATTACTGAAATAAATCAACTTTTTGATGATACATACTAATTCATTGAATGCATATGTTTATATAAATTATACTTTATATATACATATACATATACATATATAGTGTACACAGTTAAAACCCAGGACTTAAACCAAGAGTAGATATTCAGAGCTACAACTAGTTTAAACAATCAGTCTAAATAATTGTATGTAGGTTTTCAAATTATATAAACAGATTGTTTTTTTCTTTCTCTCAGCTGCTGAGGAAATGTTTTCATAGATGTTATGAGAAATTATACCAGTGGTGACTTTTTACAACATAAAATGTAACACCAAATAGCTAAGAATAAAACATGCCATTCTTAAACAAGTTAAAATGTGTAATTATTGACTAATTCCTGTGGTTTAAATGGAATAAAACACATTGAGATGTTATCAGCTCACCTCACCAGCTTTTGATTATTTACAACAGTTGGATTAATAATCTTGAGCAGGGTGTTTCAAAATCTTTGACTCTTTAACAATACCATACAATCCCTTTTTTACAGCACATACAGAAGAACAAGACATGAACATATCCAGGTTGCAGTACGAACGCTTGGCATTCTGGAGAGATCTATGTTTCCACGATGATGGCGAAATCATCCGCCCATCCATTTTCCTCATCACTGGTGTGTGTGTGGGATTCCCAGCTATCCTTTGGGCTCTCAGTGTTCTGTACCGACGTCACAAAAATAAAGATAGAGTATCCTTCATCAGTATCTTCCTCCTCCTCTGTAACCTGCTGGAGCTGATACTGAGTCCAGTCGTTTTAACATTTATGTTCAATGAAACCTACACAGCTTGGAGTTTTGTCAGTATTCTCTTAATGGGAGTTAGATTCTCTGGGTATCAGATTCATCAGCTGGTAGCCTTAGAATGGATACTTACTCAAAAATATCCATCACTTTCTGTTATTTTTTCACCACCCTGCTCTATTACCCTCTGCATCTTTATATGCTTGGTAGCAGTTGGGGGTCAGTTTGCAGATGACATTTCAAATCAAATAAATATATGTTTACTTGTGTTGCCTATAATGGTATGTGCATTCACATGTTGTGTGACTTGTAGAGCCCCCCTCCCCAACACAAACCAGGCCACAAACAGGAAGCAAAGTGTGTTAGTGCTTAGTGTCGCCATTTTTAATCTGATCATTTTATATGTGTTGTTTTTCTTATCATGTTTTGCTGGTCTACCTTTTATGTTGAATGTTCTAGTGAGCATGAGACTGATTTCAGAGCCGCTGCTGTGTGTTCTCATCTGCAGGATAACTCATTTGGCATAAATCAAATTTACTGCAGCACAACTACAAATTGTATATATGTGACATACAGTATTAGCGACATTTGCAATATATTAGTTTGTAATGTAATAGAATGTAATAGAATAAAAACAAGTAAATATCGTACTATGTAGTAAATATAGTAATAACAACAAAATGTTAACAATATTAAATTTAAATTATAGTAAGTAATATGTGTGTACATCACATGACTTCTAGCTTATTGTTTTCTCTATAAGCTTTTGCTTTGCAACACATATGGACTATGTATTCTGATAGTAATTTGACTGTCAAATTATCATAATAAACATTGTAACCTGGGTCCTATTCACTGCATGATATTAGATAGAAGATTATAACTAGACACAGATTATTTGTTTAAGAAGTCCACAAAGCTATAAGTTATTACATCTAACAGTATTTTAAGAATACTTATTGTTTGAATTACGTGAATGTATACTGTATAGTTACATACGGATAGTATCTTAGATTTGAAACCATTTTTTAAAAAAGGGCATGAAAATTTACGTGCTGTCAAAAGCATTGTAAATATGAATTAAGAGAATTAAGCTCAAGAAAAATGTGTGTGCTTATACTGCCATAGGCATATACCTCAACTATATACTTCTCTTACTGTACTGTACATAGTAATCATATATATAATTATATCAATATATTAGTATTTATTTAGTATATATACAGTATTTACTATACTACCATGTGTGTGTGTGTGTGTGTGTGTATATATACACACTCACATAAAGCATTATTAGGAACACCATACTAATATGCCTTAATTCTACATGGCATTGATTCAACAAGGTGCTGAAAGCATTCTTTAGAAAGATGCTCTATTGGGTTGAGATCTGGTGGCTGTGGGGGACATTTTAGTCCAGTGAACTCATTTTCATGTTCAAGAAACCAATTCGAGCTTTGTGACATGGTGCATTATCCTGCTGGAAGTAGCCATCAGAGGATGGGTACATGGTGGTCATAAAGGGATGGACATGGTCAGAAACAATGCTCAGGTAGGCCGTGGCATTTAAACGATGCCCAATTGGTACTAAGGGGCCTAAAGTGTGCCAAGAAAAGATCCCCCACACCATTACACCACCACCACCAGCCTGCACAGTGGTAACAAGGCATGATGGATCCATGTTCTCATTCTGTTTATGCCAAATTGTGACTCTACCATTTGAATGTCTCAACAGAAATCGAGACTCATCAGACCAGGCAACATTTTTCCAGTCTTCAACTGTCCAATTTTGGTGAGCTCGTGCAAATTGTAGCCTCTTTTTCCTATTTGTAGTGGAGATGAGTGGAACCCGGTGGGGTCTTCTGCTGTTGTAGCGCATCCGCCTCAAGGTTGTGCGTGTTGTGGCTTCACAGATGCTTTCGCAGTTGTAACGAGTGGTTATTTCAGTCAAAGTTGCTCTTCTGTCAGCTTGAATCAGTCGGCCCATTCTCCTCTGACCTCTAGCATCAACAAGGCATTTTCGCCCACAGGACTGCCGCATCCTGGATGTTTTTCCCTTTTCACACCAGTCTTTGTAAACCCTAGAAATGGTTGTGTGTGAAAACCCAGTAACTGATTGTGAAATACTCAGACCGGCCCGTCTGGCACCAACAATCATGCCACGCTTAAAATTGCTTAAGTCACCTTTCTTTCCCATCCTGACATTCAATTTGGAGTTCAGGAGATCTTGACCAGGACCACACCCCTAAATGCAATGAAGCAACTGCCATTTGATTGGTTGATTAGATAATTGCATTAATGAGAAATTGAACAGGTGTTCCTAATAATCCTTATATATATATGCTTATGTATATAAGTAGTATAGACAATTAAAGTATAAACAATTAACATCTGAATTATATGAAATGACCCAATGCAAAACTAAGTTAATGGTACTGGTCAATTTCTAATTTATCTGCAATCAATTTGCTTTCTGTTATCACTTATGTTACACCAGCGTTAATTTAGTTGTTGAATCACAAAAACCTCTCAAATAGATTAAAACTAGCACAAAGAAGTCAGCAGTGCTGTGATATCAATTAACTAATACACACTTTTTCTCTCTTTAATATTCTTCTCCTTTTTGCAGATTAAATTATCATGCTCAATTAAGAATAATTTAAGTCAAACCCAAAGTACCACATTTCTGCACAAATCTGTGAGAAATTTAACATAACAGTAATTTCAATTATTATAGTGTGTAGTTTGTATGTAAAGTTTGCAGTAATTCTTGACAGAATTATGCTATGTCAAGTCAGTCCACTTCACCAGCTTTTGATTTTTTTTACACCAGTCTGATTTAATTAATTTAATTATTTTATATAGTACACAAAGAAGAACAAGGCATGAACATGTCCAGTTTGCCCCACAACCGCTTTACAGCATGCTACTTAATATAAGGACTGAAACCTTGTAAAAAGAATCTGAGACTCTGGAACTCTTACAGTGCCCAAACTTTTGCAGAGTGCCATAATAATGGTTTTATTTTTTGCATAAGAAATAACTATGCATCGATGTTTGTTGAAAATATTGTCCATTTTTTTCCATTTCTAAGAGAGACTGTGTTAACATCTTTTCAATTAGAAAATCACCAAAATCTGTTATTTATCAAGGGGTGCCTAAACTTTTTGCATAAGACTGTACATAATGTATGTATAAAGACATTGAAATCATCCACCTGTCTATTGACCTTATCACTGGTGTGTGTGTGTGTGTGTGTGTGTGTGTGTGTGTGTGTGTGTGTGTGTGTGTGTGTGTGTGTGTGTGTGTGTGTATCTTTAGCAGATTGTTGTGTTAATTTTCACATTAAAATAATTCATTCATTCATTCATTCATTCATTCATTCATTCTTTATACCACCTATCCTGCACTGAGTTACAGGAACTCTGAGGACAATCCTGTGACACATGCTACAAGCAATTTGATAATCCCTATTAGCTTACTCTGCATACCATAACTGTCATCTGTTGAAAAATATTAAATCCATTTAATTAAACTGATAAAGTGGAGATTGTTGCAGGTGTTTTTGTATGCAAGACAAACCTACAAAAGGTATCAATCATTTAATGAATACCATCGATTACATTAAATAATTATTTTTTAAAAATTAATGATATATTTTTAAAAACTACTTTTTGCATTAAGGGAAATGGAAGTTAATAAATGGACATGAAAGAGGCACATGGAAGAGTTTGCTTAGTTCGTAAAAGATCTTATCTGTATGCTCTCTCTTATCTTTCTCAACTTGTCAGTTAAAATGCTGAGAGTGACATTTGACACGCATGTCTTTCCTCTCTTCTATTTTTTTTACATTAATATTAGTGTTTAGAGGTACATACATACATACATACATACATACATACATACATACATACATACATACATACATACATACATACATGTTTATTGATCTAAATAATCAAAACTGTCTTTCTATAGTAAGTACCCACATACTATGTAATTAAAATGATAATGACAAAAGGGAAGAATAATATCTAATTAAATACATAATACATTTCACAAAAGACTTTTTGCACTGGTCTATAGTGTAAATAATAAATACAGTCACCCAAAATGTTTATTTTAACTCTTCTCCTGAACAGTTTGGTATTGTTATTAAGCGTGCATCCGAGTTACTTTTAGGAAGCAATCTTGTTAATCTTGATAATTTAATCTCTTTGGTTGATACCTGCAATAAAATTTTAGACAATGTTGTCACTTTTAAAACCTTATGCCCTAGATGTAAAAGGTTACATTGAGTAAATTATACTATGCATGCAGCTATGATGCAGTGCATCATAAGTGGAAGGATGACAAGCTGTAGGTATTCTCTGATATTCTAAAATGTAGTCTGCATAATTATCAAAAGACTTTGAAAACAAAAAAGACTAAATATTTCTCAGATACCCTTTCAAAACATGGTTTCAATCCCTGTGTTTTATTTAGTAACTTTTAATGCAGCGTTACACTGTCCACAACCCACTGATTATAATAACTCTCCTGAGGGATGTGAGCAATTCCTCTTTTTTTTTTTTTTTTTTTTTTTTGTAAATAAGATCAAGATTATAAGGGGATTTATTATGTGCGCTTCCTATGATCATTCTGTTAATGCTACAGTATTTGTTTGTCTACTTTTAATCACCTTGAACCCATGGTGCAATCAAAGCCTGAAAAAGCTAGCTTGGATCCCTCTGTGCTCTCTAATTTTAGTCCCACCTGCAAATTGCCATTTCTTACAGAAATTCTTGAAAAAAAAAAAAAAACAGTGTGAACCCAGCTGCAATTACATTCAAACAGGTTTTTAAGATATACCAGGTATGCAATCTGGTTTTTAAAAAGTGAGCAATGATCTCCTGGTCATGACTGATGCTGGGAACAATTTTTGCTCCTGGATCTTACAGCTTCTTTTGACACTGTCAATCACAGCATACTTTTAAAATGCTTTCATTATGACATAGGCATTACTGGTTCCACCCTATAGTGGTTAGAAGTCCTACCTGTCAGACAGATGTTTCTCTGTCGGACTTGGTGATGCAAGGTCCTCTTCGGTATTACTCACATGTGGTGTCCCTCAGGGGGATATTCTTGGGCCCTCATTATTTTTTGGTTCTACATGCTCATAGATACTCAGCTCTATTATTATGAAGTGTGGCATCTCCTTCCACTGCTATGCTGATGATATCCAGATCTATCTTGCAATTGACTCTGGTTGCATTAAAATGTTACTGAGCTGTCTTGAGCATGTAAAAGCATCTTTAATGAAAGCAAAACATAAATCTTGGTTCTTGGGCCTAGTTGAACTAGGGAGGACCCTCCTCACAGGATGTCCCGTGTTTCTCCTGATGGCTCAATAAACAAAGAGGTATATGGCAAGAGACATTATTTCAGACAATCTTCAAAGCATGCCATTAGGGCAAAATCTATATACGTATATTTACCTAGCATGTTTCATTCCTGTAATATGTTTAATTATTCTGCGTAACTTAAAAGGTGTAATCAACATTTACAAACCTTTTTATTAGATAATGGTATGAATGAGTGTGCACAATATGTAATGTGTGATCAATTGAAAGCTTGTTTTATTTAAAAAACTTTGTGTACACAAAATATTAGTAACATGAACA
This sequence comes from Clarias macrocephalus, assembly GCA_011419295.1. Taxonomy (NCBI): domain Eukaryota; kingdom Metazoa; phylum Chordata; class Actinopteri; order Siluriformes; family Clariidae; genus Clarias; species Clarias macrocephalus. The sequence goes on from JAAGKR010001175.1 coordinate 105,956, forward strand.
GAGCTCATGGAAAATTACTTTATAAAAAGGTAATAAAAAACTCCAACTGGATGAGTCCCACATGACAGCTGAAACCCCGGCCTAATGTATATACAAAAAGGGGAACCACGTAAGGTGGCTAAGCTTGCAACCACATCTGATTGGACCAAACACCCATGGGACGGACCGACACTAAAGGATCAAAAACCCAGGGTCCAAGCACATCGATATGTCTTCATCATATGGGCTTAACATCATTCAACAGCTGAATGTCATCTACACGTCTGAAGGTCGAAGAAGCTCTTTTACCGTCGACCTTTGTCCTGCGTATGACCAGCAAGCGAACCGCTCATCCATTCTCCAAGACCTTCAAGACACTTCATGCCAGAACTCCAAAGATCCGCAACTCCAAGAATTCCTAGAAGAAGTGCCAGAGCTCTGCCATCAGTAACCAAGCAACCAATGCATTACCGAAGGGCTTCCCCAAGAGACGTCAATCAGCATCAGAGCACTAGCCAAACAGCAACGCCATAATTCCCTACCACTGAAGGTGAATTACAGAGATAGACTACAACACAACGCAAGTAAACACACAAAGCTTTATACCTTGTTGAAATTGGTGCTCGCTTCATAACTAAACTGTAATATTAAACCCAAGGCTCTGCTCGTGACTGTTTCAAGTCTAGTAAATAGTACTAGAAAACTCCATTAACTTTGACCCTTTGAACTGTGTGTGTGTGTGTATAAGTACCGTAGTTTCACGTATTGTAGAATCGTCAAATTAATTCTTGTTTCTTAATAAAGAGCTGTTGTCTTTGCCATGTATTTTAAAGTCTAAACAGTTGCCCAGATCTTAGGCTACCTTGCTCACCATGCCATACAATGATTTTGTATTATCAATGTCGGCTGCAGGATAAACAGAATTGGTAAGATACACTAAATCGTGCTAAATGCTGAATGGGTACTTGATAAAGTGTACTCTATAAATTTTAATTCAGTTTAACAAAAGTAACCTGAATCCTTAAAATTCCTATGAATTGCTGGTATAAAGTTAGTCATTTTCTGACTTTGTATCAGTGTAAGGTTCTAAAACAACAAATACAGAATATGTCTCTAAAAATACACTTATGCCACCATAATACAAGCTGCCATTTCAATGTCACAGTTGTTTAAGTATAGTCTACCATAGCACAAGCATTAAAATGGGGGCTCTAGCAGTTACAGTGGGTACGGAAAATATTCAGACCCCCTTAAATTGTTCACTCTTTGTTAGATAGCAGCCATTTGCTAAAATCATTTAAGTTCTTTTTTTTTTTCCCTCATTAATGTACACACATCACTCCATATTGACAGAAAAACACAATTGTTGACATTTTTTGCAGAATTATTAAAAAGGAAAAAATGAAATATCACATGGTCACAAAGTATTCAGACCCTTTGCTCACTATTTAGTAGAAGAACACTTTTGATCTAATACAGCCATGAGTCTTTTTTGGAAAGATACAACAAGTTTTTCAAACCTGGATTTGGGCATCCTCTGCTATTCCTCCTTGCAGGTCCTCTCTAGTTATGTCAGGTTGGATGGTAAATGTTGTTTTGCCAGCCATTTTCAGGTCTCTCCAGAGATGCTTAATTGAGTTAAGTCAGGGCTCTGGCTGGGCCATTCAAGAACAATCACGGAGTTATTGTGAAGCCACTTCTTCGTTATTTTAGCTGTGTGCTTGGGGTCATTGTCTTGTTGGAAGGTGAACCTTCGGCCTATTCTGAGGTCCTGAGCACTTTGGAGAAGGTTTTCCAGGATATCCCTGTACTTGGCCGCATTCATCTTTCCCCTCAGTTGCAAACAGTAGTCATGTCCCTGCAGCTGAAAAACACCCCCCCACAGCATGATGCTGACACCACCATGCTTCACTGCTGGGACTGTATTGGATAGGTGATGAGCAGTGCCTGGTTTTCTCCAAACATACCGCTTAGAATTAAGGCCAAAAAGTTCTATCGTGGTCTCATCAGACCAGAGAATCTTAATTCTCACTATCTTGGTGTCCTCCATGTGGGCTTTCATGTGTCTTGCACTGAGAAGAGGCTTCCGTTGGGCCACTCTGCCATAAAGCCCTGACTGGTAGAGGGCTGTAGTGATGGTTGACTTTGTACAACTTTCTCCCATCTCTCGACTGCATCTCTGGAGCTCAGCCCCAGTGATCTTTGGGTTCTTCTTTACTTTTCTCAATCGAAGGCTCTTCTCCCCCGATAGCTCGGTTTGGCTTGAGGCTTGCTCTAGGAAGGGTTCTGGTCATCCCCAACGTCTTCCATTTAAGGATTATGGAGGCAAGTGTGCTCTTAGGAATGTTACGTGCAGCAGAATTTTTTTTGAGCTCTTCAGGCAGTTCCTTTGACCTCATGATTCTCATTTGCTCTGACATGCCCTGTGAGCTGTAAGGTTTTATATAGACATGTGTGTGGCTTTCCTAATCAAGTCCAATCAGTGTAATCAACACAGCTCAACACAAATGAATGTGTAGAACCATTTCAAGGATGATCAGAAGAAATGGACAGCACATGAGTTAAATACGAGTGTCACAGCAACAGGTCTGAACACTTTGTGATCATGTAATATTCCAGTTTTTCTTTTTTAATAAATTTGCAAAAATGTCAACAATTCTGTATTTCTGTCAATATGGGGTGCTGTGTGAAAAATAAAATGAAATGGCAAATGGTTACAATATAACAGAGTGAAAAATTTAAGGGGGTCTGAATACTTTCCGTACCCACTGTATGTGTACTGCAAGCATAAACTGCAAGTTTGTGAATAAGATCGGGCTAGCCAACTGTAGTTAACTTAATTTGATTAAAGTGCTTTAGTTTTACATTTTTATAAAAGCAATCTTGAAGTTAATTAGTATAAAGCTCATAAACTGAATGAAGTGCCACAGTCGTCATACTGCTGGCACTCACTCACTCACTCACTCATCATCTATACCGCTTAATCCTGTATTCAGGGTCACGAGGGGCCTGGAGCCTATCCCAGGAGACAGGGCACATGGCAGTGTACACCCTGGACAGGGTGCCGATCCATCGCAGACCACAGACACACACACATACACTCACTCATTCACACACTACGGGCAGTTTGGGAATTGAAATAAGCTCATTTTGTTCATAAACTTGTGAAATTTCTCAGTTGAAATATTTGCTATGTCATCTATGTTCTATTATGAATAAATGTTTAATTGGCTTGTGTAATTTGAAATTCTTGAAGAATTATAAGGTAAATATAAAGCTCATAATATTCTAAGTCTAATTTTAATCAAATTTAAGAAACGTCCCAACTTTTCGGAATACAGGTTGTATAGTGGAACCTCAGATTGCAAGTAACCCAGTTTGCGAGCGTTCTTCAAGAAGAGCAAAATTTTTAAATAAATTTTGACTTTAACTATGCTAAATAGTACATATAATGCAGCAGGCATCAAATTGTATATATATATATATATATATATATATATATATATATATATATATATATATATATATATATATATAGCATAGAGCTCTTTATGTCTAAATATTTTTTAGGAATTTTTATCTTGACTTTTTCT